>MU766193.1:161002-190742 GCA_026770625.1 Nicotiana glauca | reverse complement strand
TTGATAATTTCTGATAATTGGAACTAAAACTGGTAAGTTGACTGTGCATGTGTGGCTTGCATGCATATAGCTGGACTGATACTGGATCGGGCTGCACGTTGCAGCGTATGTTACTATGATATTGCACTTGGGCTGTAGGAGCCCCTCCGGAGTCTGAACCCCCACAGTGAGCGCGGGTACCCAAATGGATTGGGCTACGCGCCGTAGCGGTCATGTGCATTGCATTGCATTCATGCATTGATATATATATATATATATCTGCTTTGACTGTTTCCGTTAACTGTTATTACACTGTTAAATGTGTAAGAGTATTGTTCCTAGCTTTACATTGTGCTATTTTGGGATTTCTTACTGTCAAACATTATACATGTCTATTACCACTGAGTTGGAAGTACTCACTCTACTCCCTGCACCTTGTGTGCAGATCCAGGTACTCCAGGAGCTAGCTGAGCTTATTGCTGTTCTTCAAAGTCTTTACACGGAGTTGTCGAGGTAGCTGCCTGAAGTCCGCAGGACCCAACTTCTCTCCTATTTTCTGTTATTTGACTTTTCTGCGTACTTTAGACTATGTTGTTTTACAGTATATTTGTGCTATTCTGGTAGAGGCTCTAGACTCATGACTCCCAGGTCTTTGGGAGGTTGTCCAGTATTGTTGATTTTCAGATTATTTCTATCTATCAGTTATATTTTTGGTTTCAATGTTGTTAATAATTTTCAAACAAATGGTTTTGATTTTTATGCTCGGGTTGAGAGTGAAATTGGTCGGGCTTGCCTAGCAGTTGTGTTGGGCGCCATCACGACCGGGTTTGGGGTCGTGACAAGGTTAAAATTTGCACATAGGTTTGAGCATGTTTAAAAATCAGATAAATAAGCCGAATATGACAGTTAAGCGACCGTGCTAGAACCACGGAACTCAGGAATGCCTAATACCTTCTCCCGGGTTAACAGAATTCCTTACCCGGATTTCTGATTCGTAGACAGTAATAAGGAGTCAACTTTTTCCTTGATTTAGGATTCAAACCCGTGACTTGGGACACCATAAATCTCTCAAGTGGAGACTCCAACTCTTAATAATAAATCCCGTTTCGATTGTCCTTTAATTGGAAAAACTCCCTTTGCCACACCCTTCACGGGGTGCAGTAGCGTAAAAAGGAGGTGTGACACTGCGAACGTTCGCAGTCACCTCCTTAACTCATATAACTCTGCCTCTGATCAGCCAAAACCTGCTATCGGGTGAATAGATACCTGCATCTGCACACGAGGTGCAGGGAGTAAAGTGAGTACTCCAACTCAGTGAGCAATAAAAGTAGATAACAACTGAGCAGTAAGAAATCACGTAAAGCAACCAACATGTTGTATAGAAGCAGGGTACAATCCTTTGAGAAAATAGTGAAGCTGTAAAATCTTTAGAAATATCTTGGCTCAGTTTAAATCTCTTTTGAAAATGATCTTTTCAATAGTTATGAAATGATTTCAAAATAGTTAGTGCCGATAAGCACAGAAGATCCGCCCCTTGGGAACAAATACCACAGTATAACAGGTAAAAAGGCAAGTAAATATGCAAGATGAGCACATAAAAGTTCGCCCCTCGGGCAATATCTCAAAACAGTACCAGCCCCTCGGGCTCACTCTCAGAACACTCTAAGCCCTTCGGGCTCTCTCTCTCAGATCACTCTCAGAATAGTATCATATAGTAACTGTTGCGGCGTGCAGTCCGATCTATATATCGTCGACGGCGCTCACTGGGGAGGGGCAGACTCCGGGAGGGGCCCCTTATGGCCCAAGCGCAATATCAAGCCACCTCGTGGCATCATCACTCGGCACTAGGCCTCACATCACTCGGCACTCGGCCTCACATCACTCAAGCCACCTCATGGCATATAAAGTATCTCAGGCCCTCGGCCTCATATCACTCAGCATATCCTCACATATGGCCCTCGGCCCTCACTCAGTCCGAAAATCATCACAAGCCCCTCGGGCATTTGTAAAACAGTAGTTCTCAGCCCAAAATATAATTTAGAAATATCATTTAAGTTTTAGATCTGAGTAAAATTGGCCGAGTTTGTAAAACAGCAGATATCAACAAGATTGAGTTCAAATAATGAGTCAAAACAGTGAGGAAACAGTAATGAAAATCCCTGAAGGGTTCAAATGATTGGCACGAAGCCCAAGTATGACAATCAGCCCAAATCATGAAAATAACAAATAAGTTTCAACCAAATACGCGGTAAAATAATCAATCGAGACAGACCAAGTCACAATCCCCCAACGGTGCTCTACCACACGCTCGCTATCCGACGTGCAAGTCACATCGATATAGCACTACGGTATGCAATCCGGGATTTCAAACCCTCAGGATATCATTTACAATCATTACTCACCTCGAACCGGCAAAATCTCCAGCTCGCGATGCCTTTTCCCCTCAAATCGGCCTCCACGCGCGTCGAATCTATCTAAAATCAGAGCGAATACATCACAATATGCTAAGGGAACAAAGCCCAAGCGAAAACAAACAATAACGGGCACAAATCCCGAAATTACATAAACCCGAGCCCCGAGCCCACTTCTTGAAACTAAGAAATTTTTACATCAATAGATTCCCTATCTTCCTACGAGTCCATACATACAAAGAACTCTCAAATCCGAGCTCAAATGACCTATCAAATCCCAATTTAAAATCTCCAAATTTCCAAGCCCTAAATCTTCAATTTTAGGTTTAATTTTCATGAATTTCTAGGTGGATTTCACAATATAATGGAGTTTTAAGACCAAGATTCTTACCTCTCCTCTTGAATCCCTCTTTCATCTCCTCCAAAAATCTCCAAAAACGAGCAGCCATGGGTGAAAAATGACCCAAAATTGCGCATAAATGAAGTTATAACCTTCTGCCCAACACTGACCTTTCCTCTATGCGATCTCGGCCCAAGGCTCGCGATCGCGAAGCACAAAATTTCGGTCTCTCAAAATAACCCTATGTGAAAGCGACTGGGGCCCTGCAAACGCAATGCCTTTCATTCCAAACCAACGCGAACGCGAAGAACAATTCTACCGGGCCCCCAAGTCCTCTTATGCGAACGCGGATTCTCCCATGCGAACGCGATGCAGCACCATCTAACTCACTGCGATTGTGAACGCCCAACCGCGAACGTGATGAACAAAGCGCCTGCCTCCCAAATTCCTCTTATGCCCCCAGGCTCACGATTGCGAAGGCCAAAATACTCTTGCAACAACTGACGAAATTTTCTGCAATTCTCAAAGCCAAGAATGGTCCGATTGACCACCCGAAACTCACCCGAGGTTCCCGGGACCTCAACCAAAAGTACCAACACATCCTAAATAATCATTCAAACTTGTTCCAATCATCAAAACGCCTCAAACAACATCAAAACCATCAATTCACATCGAATTCAAGCCTAAGTTCTTCTAAAACTTCCGAAACACGCATTTGATAAAAAGCCCAACCAAATCACCTCCGAATGACCTGAAATTTTACACACACATCCAAATCACATAACGAAGCCACATCAACTTTCGGAATTCCATTCTGACCCTCAGATCAAAATCTAGCCTATCAACCGGAAATTGCCAAAAATACTAACTTCGCCAATTCAAGCCTAATTCTACACGGACCTCCAAAACCACTTCTGATCACACTCCTAAGCCACAAATCATCCCCCGAAGCTAACCAAATCATCAGAAATTATAACCAAGCCCTCTAACACATAAGTCAACATTCGATTGACTTTTCAAAGCTAAGCCTTGCTTAAAGAGACTAAGTGTCTCATTTCCTTCTAAAATCAATCCAAACCAACTCGTTCACACAAGACACTGATAATGAAGCATAAAGAAGCAGAAAATGGGGGAACTAAAGTGGTAACTCATGAGACGACGGGTCGGGTCGTCACATCCTCCCCAACTTAAACAAACGTTCGTCCTCGAACGTACCAGAGTTGTTCTAAGAGCCAACCAATCGCTGAATTACCTTACCATGCATATACCCGGGGGTGATCCCACGTCACCCTATCTCATATAGGTCCGATAACACATTCTAACTAAAATCACACAATCTAGTCTAGCCCATAAATCATAGAACCACATTGCACTTTCCGAAATCATACACAATATCAGAACCTCATATCTATATTCAGAATAAGCCCAAACCAACTGTAATAACCCATACCTATAACCTCAAGTGCAATTATATGATATACCACATAATTCAAACACTCGAAATGATAACTTCTATTCGTAGCAGCTGCACACAACACCCGAATACCGGTAGAAAACCTTTTATCAACTAAGGTTTTATTCCAACACTTCTATATACTGCTAATGATAAATTAAACATGCAATAAACCGTAACCATCTTGCAGGTCAACCATTCATGAAGTCACATCCCTTTGGCTAATACCACAACAGATTTTAGAGCCAAACCTCGAAATTATCCTTCCAACAAGCTGAAATCAAATCTGTTTGTATTCATTAATGACCCCAGTGATCACCTCAAATCCAACACACCACTCAGGTGACATGACACATCAATACAGGCTTAAGCCACAATTTGCATAATTCGCGCACCAATAAGAAACGGTCTGAATATACTCAAATCATGAAAATGACCCCAAACAAAAGAGTTGTACCTCAAGCTCATCAGTACCATCATAACACCAGGCTGAAACCCTGTCTCACATCATAGAAATAGAGCACATGAATCTACCCCGAAAGGTCATATCTTCACGTAGCCTCGCTACTATGCGCGACCCTATCCAAACACTGCTCCACATGAAATACCTCCAGTCACTATGCTCAAAATCGGCAGCCACGCACAATTTGATGTCTAGAACCAAAGCAAATCATTGCATCCACGGTGAAACAATAACATACGCCACGCAACCCGATAGGACATAACTGATACGCCGTTCACTACCCCCAATTGAACCGCACCATATGTGCCTATAACCAGTAATTCATAACATCTCACAACACAAAAAGGTAACTCATAGACCTCCCCAGATCACCGATAAGCTCAACAACGGTCGAATCAATACCTCCCTCAACAATGCTATTCGGAGCCAACCCTGCTGACTCAAGATAGAACACTCACCCACATTGGCCTGCCAATAAACCCTTATCGAGGAAGCCTGAAGCTGCTCCTTCCACCTCTATAACTTTGCCGATGCTATATGATGTAATACAAGGCACCAAATCAACACCGAAATCCACAACCTTGCCCGGCGACATGCCCAGCCACAAGAAATACCTCCGAGAAGTCCCTCACCACTGGGACTGAATCAATATGAGGAGCCTTAGCACTAACACTCGTCACAAGACCCCAAATAAGAAAGGTGATCCTTCCCAGCCGTCTGCTAGGTCTTCAAAATATAAAAATCCCTACTAGGACATAATTCGACGAACATCGCCACTCAATATGTGGCATTTTCCGACATAGCCAACCGCGCCATCTTGTCACAATAGTCCAGAATAACACAACACGGAAACAACCAGTATTAACCCAGTGTCACATCCAAGATCTAATATCCTAAGCAACAAAAGGTCTGCTTGGGTCTCCAAACCCCGATAGTCTCTAAACAGTGCCGATGCACACGATCTACGACCACAACATAGCCTGGATATGAGAATTTTCGGTCTCCAATTCCATGTAGCACACAAATCACCATACCTGATCCCAAATTCCACTGTCCGAATACATATTACACCTCAGGTACCTAGTCATTCCACGAAAGATATTTTAAAATTCCCATGTGCCATACAAGCAACTCGAATATCAGCAGTCGATCCAGCCTGAAAGTGCCGCAATAATACTGAAGTGCCATTAACTTATTCATATTGCCCTTTTTCTGAAACCTATACTCCCGTCAAATCACTTCCAAATAACAATACCATTTTCTTAATCATCTGAGGCTACCCGCTGCCTAAGAGTGTTATGAACTTCCCTTTAGAACTAAACTGAAACCTCATACACGCAAATCTCGATCCTCCACAACATACCGCATATACCATACCATCCAAGGATAACATGAAAACTTTTATCTCCCTTCTGAGCCACAGACATCTATGCACTCAACTAGTAAAGAACTTCCATTGATCCCATCTAGATGAAAAAATCATTACACATCCCATGCCTCTCATATTCGTAGAAAAATGCACCTCTCCAACCACAGTAGAAATCCACAAGAAATCTCCCAATTCTGTTTGCACAATTTAAACTGCCAGGACTAAATGCTTCTAACTAGACCTAGCTAAGCAAGCCATCAAAACCCATGAACATTGCTGCAAAATACCTGTAAGAACCCATTACCTCGAACACATACAAAGAATTGATCATATCCTTACCATACCGATTCGGTCTACTATCAAGCCACTCCATCTATCTAAATTTCCTTATGATTCATTTTCAACTTGATGCTCCCTCTTGCTGTAGCACCACAATGCCTCAACCCAGGCTTACCACACGATACCCAAGCATAAGACCACACTGTCTAAGGCCTATAAGACGCTGAATACTCTCTCAAATTTTCCCAGAAATACCATATTCCAGGATACTTTACTTTGAAGAACTTCTCGCGAACCTAAATTCGTTACCTTTACTTTCCTGATACTGATACATAGAACCCACCCCATAATTAACATAGAAATACCACAAATCTGAACCTTTTCCAATGAAGACACAATTTCTAACAATACATGTAACTTTAAAATACCCGATTGTTCCCTGTAGGATCTTGAACATATTAGAGCTATCCTCGCAAGTAATTCACTCTTATTAAAACTGCAACTTACTGACCTAACGAACAGAACCACTCGTGCCTCGTTGGCACTCCGATACCGCAAAATGAAATCCTCTTCCCAATACAACCAAGCAACTTCCTACTCTATGCACCGAGCATCCTTTACCAACAACACTCTAAACATTCCGTGATTCTCATACTCTATGAAGCATAATATAACCTTTGTCAAACTTTTCCTTTACTCTAGCCATAGCTAATTCACTTGCACGCCCCAAACTGGAACTAACATAGCACCTAACCGTTCAATCAACTTCTCACAGCAGACTCCCTCACTTGGCTCGAAGCCATAGATCAAGATACACTCAATATCTCATAACACTTTTACTCTATTGATGCCACAATACCATAGTGAGATTAAACTCAAATCATTTATAAGTTTGTGAAAACACAGATCATCTAGTACTCTGAATCTTCTACAAATCTCGCATTCATCCCCGCAACAGTTAAGCCCACTCTCTTAAGTGACACGAAATTTTAAATTTCAACACGTACAGTTCAATTACACATGAGATCTTCTAACATACACATAAGGATCACACCACTTCAGCACACTCCGCGGGAGATAACCCACCTGTTTCGCCTCAATATAGCATTTCCTTATACCTTCCACCATCATACACATTACACAGCCACTTAGTCTTCCTGAGTATGAATTCATACCGCAACATGATATTTACTTCACCGCCAACTAGGAGACACGAAAAGATCCTTCACGCACCCATAACTCGAAGCTACACATCCAATCACAATGGAAATCATACACTTAATAGTTCATCTATCATCCAGCAGACCTTCCTCGTTACTTCCAAGTTACATAGATACATCTCGCAGTACTAATATACTCATCACGTGGCTATCCAAAAATCACTTCCACTGATAGGGACAATACCGAACATATAAGTTCAAAACACCTACTCACACAATCAGCACCTCGGTGCTCAAGCCAGAGGCAAAGATCCGGCCTCATGTCCTCCAGACTGGCCCACTATAAACTCATAGAGATCACGTCCTACCCCTCGATCGGGGAATCACAGTCCATCAAGGCACATCTAAAAGTGACTGCTCATACGCGCATGCGAATGCATGGAAGGAATTTCAAGAGTTACATTTCAAGCTGAATCAAGGACGCACGATAAGAATTCTAAGAATATGAAGTTTTTCCTAAAGGTTCTGCAGCCTCTCGGGGATAAATACAGACGTCTCCGTACCGATCCGAAAGACTCTACTAAACCTGCTCATGACTCGTGAGACCCAGTAACCTGGCTCTGATACCAACTTGTCACGCCCCAAACCCCGCACTGGTCGTGATGGCGCCTCTCGTAAAGACGAGGCCAGCCAATAACCCAACTCGTCTTTTCAAAAATAGTTAAATATGAATAAACAGTCTAAATATGACTTAATAATATTAATTAGCGGAAATACAACCCAACACAGCCCTAATAGGGGTATCACAAGTCACGAGCATCTATTAGAGTGTAAATCCAACTACAAGGTCTAAAATATACAAAGCCGGAATAATGAATAAAAGAGAGTAACATAAAAAGGTGCTGCAAACGCTGGCAGTCACCTCCTTAACTCATATAACTCTACCTCTGATCAGCCAAAACCCGCTACCGGGTGAATAGATACCTGCATCTGCACACGAGGTGCAAGGAGTAAAGTGAGTACTCCAACTCAGTGAGCAATAAAAGTAAATGACAACTGAGCAGTAAGAAATCACGTAAAGCAACCAACATGCTATATAGAAGCAGGTACAATCCTTTGAGAAAACAATGAAGTTGTGAAATCCTTAGAAATATCTTGGCTCAGTTTAAATCTCTTTTGAAAATGATCTTTTCAACAGTTACGAAATGATTTCAAAATAGTTAGTGCCGATAAGCACAGAAGATCCGCCCCTCGGGCACAAATACCACAGTATAACAGGTAAAAAGGCAAGTAAATATGCAAGATGAGCACATAAAAATTCGCCCCTCGGGCAATATCTCAAAACAGTACTAGCACTTCGGGCTCACTCTCAGAACACTCTCAACCCTTCGGGCTCTCTCTATCAGATCACTCTTAGAAGAGTATCATATAGTAACCGCTGCAGCGTGCAGACCGATCCATATCTCGCTGCGGTATGCAGCCTGATCCATATATCATCAACGGCGCTCACTGGGAGTGTGCAGACTCCGGGAGGGGCCCCTTACGGCCCAAGCACAATATCAAGCCACCTCTTGGCATCATCACTCGGCACTCAAACTCACATCACTCAAGCCACCTCGTGGCATATAAAGTATCTCAGGCCCTCGGCCTCATATCACTCAGCATATCCTCACATATGGCTCTCGGCCTCACTCAGTCCGAAAATCATCACAAGCCCCTTGGGTATTTGTAAAACAGTATTTCTCAACCCAAAATATTATTTTGAAATGTCATTTAAGTTTTAGATCTGAGTAGAATTGGCTGAGTTTGTAAAACAGCAGATATCAATAGGACTGAGTTCAAATAATGCATCAAAATAGTAATAAAAATCCCTGAAGGGTTCAAATAATTGGCACGAAGCCCAAGTATGACAATAAGCCCAAATCATGAAAATAACAAATAAGTTTCAACCAAATACGCGGTAAAATAATCAATCGAGACGGACCAAGTCACAATCCCCCAACGGTGCTCTACCCCACGCTCACTATCCGATGTGCAAGTCACCTCAATATAGCACTACGGTGTGCAATCCGAGATTTCAAACCCTCAGGATATCATTTACAATCATTACTCACCTCGAACCGGCAAAATCTCCAGCTCGCGATGCCTTTGCCCCTCAAATCGGCCTCCACGCGCGTCGAATCTATCTAAAATCAGAGCGAATACATCACAATATGCTAAGGGAATAAAGCCCAAGCGAAAACAAACAATAACGAGCACAAATCCCGAAATTACCAAAACCCGAGCCCCGAGCCCACTTCTTGAAACTCAGAAATTTTTACATCAATAGATTCCCTATCTTCCTACGAGTCCATATATACCAAGAACTCTCAAATCCGAGCTCAAATGACCTATCAAATCCCAATTTAAAGTCTCCAAATTTCCAAGCCCTAAATCTTCATTTTTAGGTTTAATTTTCATGAATTTCTAGGTGGATTTCACAATATAATCGAGTTTTAAGACCAAGATTCTTACCTCAATTCGATTCCTCTTGAATCCCTCTTTCATCTCCTCCAAAATCTCCAAAAACGAGCAGCCATGGGTGAAAAATGACCCAAAATTGCGGATGAAATGAAGTTATAACCTTCTGCCCAGCACTGACCTTTCCTCAATGCGATCGCGGCCCAAGGCTCGCGATTGCAAATCACAAAATTTTGGTCTCTCAAAATAACCCTATGCGAACGCGACTGGGGCCCTGCTAACGCGATACCTTTCATTCCAAACCTACGTGAACGCGAGCCATATGATGCGAACGCGAAGAACAATTCTACAGGGCCCCCAAATCCTCTTATGTGAACGCGGATTCCACCATACGAACGCGATGCAGCACCATCTAACTCACTACGAACGCGATAAACAAAGCGCCTGCCTCCCAAATTCCTCTTACGCGATCGCAGCCCCAGGCTCGCGATCGCGAAGGCCAAAATACTCTTGCAACAGCTGATGAAATTTTCTGCAATTCTCAAAGCTAAGAATGGTCCGATTGACCACCCGATACTCACCGAGGCCCCCGGGACCTCAACCAAAAGTACCAACACATCCTAAATCATTATTCAAACTTGTTCCAATCATCAAAACGCCTCAAACAACATCAAAACCATCAATTCACATCGAATTCAAGCCTAAGTTCTTCTAAAACTTCTGAAACACGCATTTGATAAAAAAACCCAACCAAATCACCTCCGAATGACCTGAAATTTTACACACACATCCCAAATAACATAATGGCTCCACAACGACTTTCAGAATTCCATTCCGACCCTCGGATCAAAATCTCGCTTATCAACCGGAAATCGCCAAAATACTAACTTCGCCAATTAAAGCCTAATTCTACACGGGATCTCCAAAACCACTTCCGATCACACTCCTAAGCCACAAATCATCCACCGAAGCTAACCAAATCATCATAAATTATAACCGAGCCCTCTAACACATAAGTCAACATCTGGTTGACTTTTCCAAGCTATGCCTTCCTTAAAGAGACTAAGTGTCTCATTTCCTTCTAAAATCAATCCAAACTAACTCGTTCACACAAGACACTGATAATGAAGCATAAAGAAACACAAAATGGGAGAAATGGAGTGGTAACCCATGAGACAACGGGTCGGGTCATCACAACTTTATATTCATAAGAATTCACCAAATAATTAGATACACTTCAGGTTAAGGTTCCTCTTTCGATTAAACTTTAATTCTCAATTGAAGCACTATGAACACTTGCTATGAATATAATGATGGTTTTAGTCTAAAGGGTAACTTTTCAAGAATATTTTTCTATTTTCTAGTTTAATCGATAATTCAAGAGGCTCTTTCGGTTACCTAGACAAATCACGAATTAAAACTAGAGCATTAGATGTAAAAAAATTCAATATCAAACTCCTCTTTCGATTAAATAAAATAATGAATAACTTCACAATAGAATTTAAAACTCCATCAATTAAGTCAAGCAATTGTCAAGAATCACATTCCTAATCAAATTATCAATACACCGTTTCTGTCAAACCCTAAGGGAAAACTACTGCATAACAGTAGGAGAAATCATCATAGATAAAATTAAGTAATAAAACATGAATTCAATCTAAACTCGGGTATTGAGTTGATAGAAAAATGATGAATTCTTTTGCCTTAGAGTCTGCAATGCTTTTCCAATCTTCCGTAGGTCAAAAGTCCACTCAAAATCATATTTGATGTATTTATACCATGCAAAATTGGGTTAGTGTGGAACTACTCTTTCCAAGCTGAAGTGGAAAAATACTCAAAAAAAACTCCACAGGCGCAATGTGCCTTGCAGCGCGCCAGTGGGGATATTCAGAGACTGATTCTGACAAAGATTCTCCAAATGCACTGCCGCGCTGCACCCCTGCGGTGCGGTAGTGCAAATTTCTCAAAGTGGATTTTTTCTCACTTTTTGATAGACTTGATCCTCGACGCCAGAATGCGATTCCCATTTAATTTCTTTGGATTTTGCTCAGACTTCAAAGATCCAAATTATTCAAATAGCTCCAAAATATCTTCTTAACTAGGAATCGTTTCCTGCAAGGTGTAAAACATGTAATAAGTGCAAATCATTATCATTTAATCTCATATATGAATAAAGTGCAGTAATTAGAATGCAAAATATGTCTAAAACACGAATTTCTATTTTACCATCAACATCCCATACTTAAATCATTGCTCATCCTAGAGCAATCAAACTACACTGCATATAGATTTAAAGCAGATTAAGCACCATAATGTAACATCATAACCTCAAGACTCAACTCACAAACACCACGTATTTTTCTAAACCTGCTCAGTTACTCTAACATAGAGGCTAGCGGCATTACCTTTCCTTATCAAATCATGTGTCCTCACACCAGAGATAGAGAGTAGTTTAACATAATATAAAATTGATGAACAAATAGGAACTCAAGTTAGAAATAATTCACTCACTCTCAGAAATAAGATTATGTGGCACATAAGACGTACAATAGGCTTGCCCATAGTGTAGTACTCTACTAATTTGAGCTTATTCGGCCAAAGATCAAGTAGGACTTTGTTTGGTTGTAACGTAGGTTGTAGGACAGTTAGGATACATTTGGATACTAGTGACTACAACTCCCTAAGCACTTAAATATGTATACATTAACATGTCAATCCCACACTTATGTTGAACCAAACCCCAAGCTTCATAACATAATAACATCAAGCCCCCAATTTCTTTAAGCATAACAGGATGAGAACTATCACTAGCAAGGAATCAATTTTTCTTTATTTCTAATACATACACAAACTCTTTTTTTTCTTTTCAAAGTTCTATTTTTTTTTCTTCAAGAAATTTCTTTTTTTTCCCTTTCAATTCCTTACAAGTGGCTCTCAAAAAATTTTAAACAATGCACCTTTCTCTATTTTTCTCAGTTCCACTCAGAACCCAACCACCCTTCACTTAGGTTTTAACAAGCTCATTATAATTTCAACTGCTCAAGAGAGGTAAAGAGTTCAAACATATAATCAATAACAAAAAAGGGCCAAGCTTGTAGTGTGTGTTTCCAAAGAAATAGGAGTATAAGCTCAAACTAAGTTACACATCAATTGGTGGGGTAAAAGTATATATTTGTCTCAACAAAGAAACACCTCTATAGCTTCCTAGACTGAACAAGACTATTATTTTTCTTTGCAAACACACAGGGTAAGTTCTAGACATCAACTGATATGCACAAAATATCGACAAAAATATCACACACATTAGCACCTAACTAACTTAGAATCGAATCTATCATGACTTTATAGTCAAAATAGTTAAGCAAAATCGAGATCAAACAAATTAAGGCACTTATACACGAGTCAAGAACTTAGCCTAAGCGTAATACGATGGTACTCACCTCTCTCGAGGCACACAAAGTCAAGGAAAATTTCTTACAACTAGCACAACGACTCAAGATTCTTTTTATCCTAAGAAAAGAAAAATCTAATTATATCCGATTCAAGTAAAACCCTTAAAAAAGAACCGCACCAGAAAAAAAAATCAAGGGGGAATTATTACACTACCTAATAAAATAAAATAGAAATATAAGACATATTTTTTTTGATTTTTTAATTTTTTACATTTTTTGTATTTTTCTCGTTCAACTTCAAATCCCTCAAGAAGACATTCGAGAAAATCCATCGGTGGGAAGAGTCAAAATTAAACAATTACAATTATTAACTATTACATGCTGACTAAAACTAGAGTTAAGATTAATACATACCAAATATTATCTAATAAAAACGAATAATAGATCAAAATAATACCAAGTGGCAAAATCAAAACAAACAAGTACACACAAATAAGAGCACCCCATACTTAAGAAATTGCATTGTCCCGATGCAAAATAATATAAATAAGGGTGAAAAAGGTGACTCCCTGAGGCGCTCGGACTAATTATCATTAGAACCCTTGAAGGTGCGCAAATACTCCTCATCATCAGAGGTCACATAGTTCACATCCTCGTCAGGGTGTAGCTCAACTCCCTCAGCCAGACCCAACACTACTGTGACAGTAGAGAGGGGATGATCTTGATGCAGCTCAGCCAAGTCCAACCTCTCTCATATTAGTGCGAAGGTGCATATCAGCGAACATTAGTTGTAGTGTCTCGACACGAACCATCCTTTGGTCCATAGTAGTTGTAGGAGGGTCTATAATAGACACGTAACATCAAAGGCCTTAATAGGCCGTAAAATTGGAATCATTCGATCATAGTGAGAATCTTCCTCCACATGGTGCGTCCTCAACAACCGAATGATCATACTCGGGTAGAACAAGTGATGGGCCATAAAAGGTCACACTCTAGCCATTTTCACAAGCATGACCTTCCCGAGGTCGAACTTCATCTAGGTTAGGAAGGCATAAATCAGACAAATCTTCACTCTCGATACATCAATGTCGCTCTGAGTTGGCATAATCTTAGCGTTGATCAACCACAGAAGAACCTTGACTGGATGCTAGAATGTCCTCTTCTTCATATACTTGTGACATTCATTTGTATCCCGCATTCATGCAACTACAAAGTTAGGTCCACACAGCTGGCGTCGGATGTTAGGATAGTCAGGGAAACGAAGAAACCTCTGGAATAACTTGTGAGAGTGCTCTACAAATCCATAACCTAGTTTATCACCCGAGAGGAGAAGGGAATCACGTCTCGCACCTGTACCTAGTACATAGCATCAAAACTAGCCTCGGGATTCCAGTTGGCATAGAACCCTTTAACTAAGTTCATGTTCACTGCATCACCTAGACGGAACAAACTCTCAAAGACTAAGGCTCACATGTTGTTGTAGATCAAAGAATACTATCGGTAAAACTTCCCTTCATCAATTTCAACCTCGGGATCGGGGTTCACATTAGGGACAAAGGTCCTAAACCAATGTCTATCATGAGTTGGGACAACCCGAATGCCAAACTTGCCCCTAGGGACCACATCTGCATCAGGGTCAATTTGCTCCATTTCCTCTTCCACTGGGGCAGTAGGTTCTGCCAGCATACCTCCTCTGTTACTACTTGAGGGAACTCCAAAGTATTGACACGCTTACTGAGAAAATGAGACATTGTACCTGCACAAGATGAACACAATTATCAACAGCACTCACAACAAAAAGCAAGGCCAAACGGGATAACCAGCACACACTTATGTCATTGGCATATTCATAGTACAATGGATACCACGGACTCAGACTACCCCATTATGAGCACGTCACAAGTTATCACCAACCCATCCGACTACCTAATTAACATTATGACAACAACAACCAACGATTACAATACACTATGTTAAAGTACAAAACCAAGAATCTAAACTATTAACTAAGAAAACAAAATCAAGAAGTTATACTATTTGACTACAAATAAAAATAAGAAGTTATACTACAAAACTACATAAGTATAAAGCATGAATCGAGAACCATAATTAGAAACTAGTAACACAATAGCATGGGGTGATCAATCAATTAGCACTCGGGGCTAATAATTCATAATATCAGAAAATTAGCACATGACCGCACACCCCACACTCATCATCTATCATCACATCATTACAAAGCAATTACCCTCCAATCTAGCAACAAACTATACATTCTATGTCAGGGGGCATTTTATCAAACACATTGTAGCCACTAAGTTCAACTCAAAGTGGTCTAGAACCAGCACACCTATAAACCAATATCACACCCAACAACAATCACAACATCACCAAATCTTAGCAATAGCACAAAGTTCTCCAATTCCAACCAAAAAGCCACAAATCTTCGGCTATAATATAACTCCCACCAAGCTTCATAAAAAATATATTCTAATATTACCAATACATACTACAAACCCTCCAAGAGCATAAGTGTTAACCCCCACCATAATCAAGCATAATTTTTGCCATAATAAGAAAAATTACTAATCTACAAAGGAAAATCTAACTAGGGTTTGAAAAAAAGCAACGACAAAAAAAATTTAACCTAACACTACCCAAATACTACAATGCATACACAAAATATGATGGATAGAGAGATAAGAAACTTACCTTGATGTTTGAGGAAGATGGTGGGATGTGAGTGGGGAATGATTTGATGAAGAATGAAGGAATGTGGGGTGGGTTAGAGAGAGGAGAATAGAAGAATGGGGGAAAATAAATGGAGGAAAAGGGTTCGGGTGTTACTATTATTATTTTTAAGATTTTTCCAAAAAAAATTCAATAACTAGTCAAAAAGATACACTACTGTGCCGAGGGCACGATTCCCCGTGCGGCGTGGTTGTGGGAAAGTTCAGCAACTTATTTTCCTGTCAGAGGAGCGTGTTTGACCTGGTGCAACATAGGGCGCATCACCCCATGCAATGCGCTACGTCAATTTTCTCAAAATTTTGCTAATTTTTGCAAATTTTCCCACAATTTGCTCCCCAACTCCATTTTATACTTATTTTGTGTACAATTTTTACTCATACTTGTCCCAACAAGTATCGAAACTCCTAAACTCTAATAATCCTAATCTACGATAATCTAACTATTCTACAAAAGCAAGAAAAATGTTAGAAGTAGTTTTGAGTTATAGTCGCCAGCTTGACTCTGTCACTTACGCTATCACTATGCTAGAGGACTGCTTGTCAAATCCTCCAGCAATATACAGTCTCAACCCGTGCCAATTCACTTTAAAGATCTTAGTCCCTTCTTCATCTTGGATTTCAATGGTTCCATACAGTGAGACATGTTTCACCACATACAGACCCGTCCATCTTGACTTAAATTTTTTGGTGAACAAGATAAGTCTACTATTTTATAGCAAGACTTTGTCCCCTTCATGAAACTCCTTTGGCTTAATCAGAAGATCATCTCACACCTTTGTATTTCCTTAAAAATTCGCGCATTTTCATATGCGTCCAGTCTAAATTCCCCCAACTCATTCATCTGCAATAACTTGTTTTCACCTGCACGACTAAGATCAAGATTAAGCAACTTAATTACCTAATAAGCTTTATGGTTGTTTTGAATGCAGTTTTGTATGCCATAGAGCTTCATCCAATTTTACAAAAGAAATCCTTATGAGAAGCACTAATCATTTTTTCAAGAATTTATTTTAGCTCACAATTAGCCACTTCAACTTTTCCACTAGTTTGGGCATGGTACGGGGTTCCAGTTTTGTGTGTGACCCCATACTTAAGCAACAATGTATCAAAATGCTTGTTAACAAACTGCGACCCATTGTCATTGATAATCACTCGAGGTATTCCAAAGTGGGTAAATGTTCTTCTATAAGTACTCACACACCACCCAAGCATCTTTGGTCCTAGTAGGGATTTTTTTGACCCAATTAGAGACGTAATCAACAGCTATTAGGATATACTTATAAGAATAAGACAACGGGAATGGCCCTATGAATTCAATGCTCCACACATGAAAATTTTCACATACCAGAATAGAGTTTAGAGGCATCTCATCTCTTGCTATTGTTACCTTCCCTTTGAACTTTTCACATGTAGCTACATATGCCCGTGCGTATTTATACAAAGTTGCTCAATAGAAACTGGCTTCCATAACCTTTGTTGCAATGTGATTCACACCATAGTGTTCTCCATCTGCTCCATCATGGCAATGAGAAAGAATATTGGCCATCTCTCCTTCAAGTACACATCTTCGAATCATACCATTTTCACATAGTTTAAACAAGACGGGGACATTTTAAAAATAACTTTGTACCTCACCTTGAAGATTCCTTCTTTGATCGCAAGGGAGGTCACGAGTCAACCGTCGACTAGCCAAAAAGCTAGCTACATAAGCATACCAAGGCTATCTTTCGAAGATAGCAGTATTGGAGAAAATCTGCTCGCTAGGGAACTTCTCTTATATCTACTATCTCTACAGGAGGTCTCTCAAGTTGAGATAGATAATCTGCGACTTGATTTTCAGTGCCCATCCTATCTTTAATTTCTTGGTCAAACTCTTGAAGCAACAACACCCTCCGCATCAGATGTTACTTGGACCCCTTTTTACTTAGCAAATTTCAAAGCTGAGTGATCAATATGTACAATCACCTTANTTCTGCCAGTCCTTGCATACAATAATCCATCAGCTGACTTTTCCTTCTATAGTGGTTGCCTACTTTGGTGATGTGCTATTTTTTCACGTTGCCATTTGTTCAGTGTAAAGATCAACCCCGATAGTGAAGTAGTAGCAGTAATTTGGATTTGGGAGACCTCGAGGCTCATTCTAGTTCACAACTTGGAAAAGCAAGTAACTTAGTAAGGTAACAACAACAATTACCCAGTATAGTCCCACAAGGTGGGGTCTGGGGAGGGTAATATGTAGACAGGTCTTACCCCCACCCGAAAGGGCAGAGAGGTTGTTTCCAATCGACCCTCGGCGTTGGGAAGAAAAGGAGGAACAACAACAAAAACAAAAGTGCATTAGTAACTCTAGCAGAAATCGCGTAAATAGTTATCTAAACATAAGAACCATAAATAAAATGACATGCAATAGTATCAAACAGTAACTACTATAAGGGGGACACAATCCAATGCACAAGTCATCTATGGATCGCCCTGTCAAGCCTCACCCAGCCCCTGGAGAGAGTACGAAAAATTCTAGGAGCCCCTATCCTACAATCCTGATACTCGACCTCCAGACTCTTCTATCAAGGGCCATGTCCTCGGAAATCCGCATTCTAGCCATGTCATTCCTAATCACCTCTCCCCAATACCTCTTAGGCCTCCCTCTGCCTCGCCTCACGCCGACCACCGCCAGTCGCTCACAACTTCTCACCGGTGCATCAGGACTTCTCCTCCGCACATGCCCGAACCACCTGAGCCTCGCTTCACGCATCTTCTCATCCACCGGGGCCACCCCCACCTTCTCTCGAATAACTTCATTCTTAATCTTATCTAACCTGGTGAGCCCGCACATCCACCTGAGCATCCTCATCTCCGCAACCTTCATTCTCTGAACATGAGAGTTCTTCACCGGCCAGCACTCCGTCCCATACAACATGGCAGGTCTAACCACAGCTCTGTAAAATTTCCCCTTGAGTTTCTGTGGCACTTTCTTGTCACACAGGACTCCTGATGCAAGCCTCCACTTCGACCACCCCGCTCCTATACGATGAGTGACATCCCCGTCAATCTCTCCGTCCCCCTGAATCACCGACCCAAGATATCTGAAACTGTCCCTCTTGGCGATGACCTGAGATCCAATCTTCACGTCCCTGCCTACTTCGCTCGGCTCAGCGCTAAACTTGCATTCCAGGTATTCAGTCTTAGATCTGCTTATTTTGAAACCCTTAGACTCGAGAGTCTGTCTCCATACCTCTAGCCTCTCAATCACACCGACCCTGGTCTCGTCTATCAATACTATGTCATCAGCAAATAGCATACACCAAGGCACATCCCCTTGAATATGTCGGGTTAGAGCATCCATCACCAAGGCAAACAAGAGAGGGCTAAGCGCCGATCCTTGATGGAGCCCCATAACCACCGGGAAATGATCTGAGTCACCTCCCACCGTCCTAACCCTAGTCTTAGCTCCATCGTACATGTCCTTGATTACTCTGATGTAGGCTTCCGGCACGCTCTTCGCCTCCAGGCACCTCCATAGCACCTCCCTTGGGACCTTGTCATACGCCTTCTCCAAGTCGATAAACACCATGTGCAGGTCCTTCTTCTTATCCCTGAACTGTTCCACCAATCTCCTGACAAGGTGGATAGCTTCTGTAGTGGAGCGACCCGGCATGAAACCGAACTGGTTCACCGATATAGATGTCATCTCCCTCACCCTCGCCTCGATCACCCGCTCCCAGACCTTCATGGTGTGACTTATTAATTTGATACCCCTATAGTTGTTGCAACACTGGATATCCCCTTTGTTCTTGTACAAGGGCACCACCGTACTCTACCTCCACTCCTCCGGCATCCTTTTGGTCCTGAAGATCGCATTGAACAACCTGGAGAGCCACTCCACTCCTGACCTACCCATGCATTTCCAGAACTCCACCGGGATCTCGTCAGGCCCGGTCGCTCGGCCCCTACTCATCCTACGCAAAGCCCTCATGACCTCCTCCACCCTAATGCGCCTGCAGTACCCATGGTCTCTATGATGCTCTGAATGCCCCAGCTCCCCTAACTCTATGTTTCGATCCCCCTCCTCGTTAAGTAGGTCTCGAAAGTACGCCTGCCACCTCTGCTTGACTTGAGACTCTCCCATCAGAACTCTACCATCCTCGTCCTTGATGCACCGGACTTGGTCTAGATCCCGCGCCTTCCTCTCCCTTACTTTAGCTAACTGGAATAACTTCCTGTCCCCACCTTTCTCCCCTAATTCCTCGTACATGCGACCAAACGCCGCGTTTTTAGCTTCCGTAACCGCCAGCTTCGCTTCCTTCCTCGTCACCTTGTAGATCTCCCTATTCACTCTCCTTTCTTCCTCGCTTGTGCTCCCTGCCAACTTAGCAAACGTCGCCTTCTTCGCCTCCACTTTTACTTGGACTACATCGTTCCACCACCAGTCACCCTGGTGTCTCCCTGAATAGCCCTTGGCTACCCCGAGCACATCCCGTGCTACCTCCCTAACCAAGTTAGCCATATCTGACCACATTGCATCCGCTTCCCCAGAACTTCTCCAAGCTCCACCATCAACTAACCTCCTCTCCAACTCTTGGGCTTTCTCCTTAGTCAGAGCACCCCATCGAATCTGCGGTCGAATATGCATAATTGTCACCTTACTCCTCACTAGATAATGTCTAAAATTGTCAAAAGAAAAGACCACCACAATGAACTCATTCTCGATAGTAGCATAATTCACTTGTGATGTTCTAAACGTCAATACCACACAAGAGGGGGGTGATCTGTGTGGTACCTGATTTTTGCACTAGAAGAACATGGTTCTTCTAGATGTACTTACTATCACTCTTTGCTGAATTAAGAGTGCATAAAATAAAAAATACAGAGATTTTTACGTGGAAAACACCTGGCTCAAAAGGTGAGAAAACACGACCTACAACTCAGTAGGATTTCCCAAACTTCCACTAAAATCACTGAGCCAAAACAGCATTTACAAAACTCTTGTAAACCTAAGGATTAAACTCTAATCCCAGTGTAGCACATAGCCTCAATTGTTGTGACACCTTCAAGTTAACTCTAACTTGAATACTCAAAGTACCTAATACAATTGCTTCTAGATAAAGCTAAAAGGTACAATATGAAAACACCTACTACAATTGAACTAGAAATAAAGAAAGACACATTGGAATTGGTTCTTCAATCTGGTTCATGTAGTTTCAAGAATGCACACTTGAATCACACATAAATTGCTTGCAAAATCGCCTATCTCTTTTGCTCTCAATTTAGTTTAACTTTTGCATATGTACAATACCTGTAAAAGAGAACAATCATTGTTATTTATAGATTTAGTAATCAGAGTTTGATTGAGACTCAATTGCTGATCCTTCATCGAATTTGAGTCCTAGAACAATTCAAACTCCAACCCTTATTCTTGATCCGGATTTAGTTCTCTTCACATAAGGAGACTTCATCTCCTTATCCTATGCAACCTTTTCGATCAGTTTAGAAGATATTGTTGCTGATCCTTGAGACTTATCTTCTTCACATGCATCTTACATGTATAAGTATATTAACATTGTTTCTCACATGATGGACCTGGTCCATGACTGAGTTCATTTTGTCAATCTTCAAAACTTCATCTGAACTTGGGCCACCAAATTCCCCTTTTTGATGATGACAAACTCTGTGCTTTTATTGATCAAAGAACTTGTGGAACTCAGCTTAATTATCAACACTTTAATTCAACTTATCATTAAGGACCAGGTTTAATCAGGTTATAAATATCACTTTATTTCAGAATACAAAGTAAAGCACAATATATCTTCCCTCTTTTGTCTTCATCGAAAAGTTGTATATTATATGAATCCCAGATGTTAATTATTACTCATGGCCACTTGGGCAACTGCAAGTGAAAACATGATTCAGTTAATCAATAATCAACTTCACAAAAAAATTTAACTATTAAGATCAAAAGTTTCATAGAACAAGAGAAAACAAAGCACATTGTCATTGATTAGGAAATGTTTCTACAAAACAGACCACAAAAAAAAAGAAAAACAAACATCCAACCATGAGCAAAAAACAAAGAAAAGTCCCGAATCTGGGTCATTGAGGGGGTTTCTAAACTAGTTCAAAGATAGGAACTGGAAAGCCTAGGGTTTGGAGGAACTAGAGGGTTGGTATTGGAGAAGGTTGAGAATTGTCTGAAGCATCCCTTCACTCTTTTCCTTTTCCTTTGCTAGCTCAGCTTTGAGGCCATTTCTCTCACTTTCCAGTTCAACAATACGAGCCTGGAGCCTAGCAATTTCTGCATCTTTTGTTCCACACTCTTGAACCAATGCCCTAACCTTGTTGTTCACAAGAGTCTTCAGAGATGAACCAGGTTCAACCAGGGGTACACTTAGTAGATAGTCACAAGCCTACAGAGTTTTGATACCAAAATGCTCCTTGCTGGAGGCCATCTCCCACTTTTTCAAAGGAACATTCAGCTTATCCAAAATAGTCGTTAGTATGAACCCATAAGGAGTGGTATGGGCCTTGGAGCCATTGATGACTCTATCTAGCAGTTTGACAATGAAAGCAGGCCAGTTAATCTACTTTCCTCTTACAAGACACTCCAGAACGACCTGGTCCATATAATTTACAGTATGCCTTCTCTCTTGTCTGGGCAGCAAGCATTTGTTCACAAACTCAAATAGCACCTTTTGCTCAGGCTTCATCTCACTCTTTTGCACAAACCTTTCCTCAGGCACTTCTTTAATAGACTTGGTATCACAGAAATTTCTAGTGATTTGGAGAGCAGAAGGGAGAGAATCTAGACAAGGACACCTTTGCCTAGTATAGTCATCATAGCCCTCACAGGGTATGTCTAGAATTCTGCGCAATTTAGGTACATCAAACTGCACCTTTACTCCCCTTACTAAGCTGGTGACTACCCCATTTACCACAGTGGCATTTGCCATGAACTCAATCAGCTCTTTTCTTGCCAGCCTTCCATCTAGTTGAAGAACTATATCCTTCCACCTTTGTGCATCCAGGGAATCCACCAATCTTATCATGCCTGGCTCCTCCAGGTCATTCAGAATTCTTCCTTTCAATATCTTTCTCCTGCCAAAAAGGACAAATTTATCATGTTCTTTTTCAGATTCCTATTCTTCTTCCTCTCCACTCCATTCATCCTCTTCTTCAGAAACTTTCATTTGTTTCCCCTTGACTGCAGACCTGGTTCTTTTAGCCAAGGAGGTTTCAACAGATTCAGGTTCTGAAGACTTCTTTGTAGAAGTCTTGGATCTTTTTGGAGTGGGAGTGGGAATCTCCACAGTTGTACCTATCTCCTGATGGACCAGATCCATCTCCTCCTCCTCTTCTTCTGCAGCCACAGAACTTTCTATCACTTTAGATTTTCCCTTCTCCTTCTTCTTTTTCTTACGTTCCTTTAAGGCTTTCTGCAACTTAGCCTCACTTTGCTTTATCTTGCTTCTAGTAGCTCTCACCTTTGGTAATGAAGGGACAGTAGACTTAGGAGATGACACCTTGCTTTTCTTTGTTAGCTTGGAAGCAATTGGAGCCTTTTGAGAAGAAGCTTTGCGCTTCTTTGGATCATAGCTGGCCCTAACCTTCTTCAGGATGTTAGCCAGGGTTTCTTCAACAGATAAACCACGTTCATCATGTTGTTCACTCAGGTGAACAAGACCTTCAGCAGCCTCCCCAGATTCACTTCCCCCTGACTTGTTGCCACTCTCCTCTACCCTTCCACAAATAGCAAGAATTTTGTCTTTCTTTTTCTTCCCCCTTCTACTAGACTCACCCTCCTTTACATCTCTCACAGAGCCAACCAACACAAATCTATTGTCCACCTTTTCTATTTCATCAGAAAATACAAAGCAGGTATTTACCTCACCAGGGGTTTCTTGATTCTTGTCAGTGTCAGAAGACCCGCATTCTTCTCCATCGCTTGCAGAAACAAACACTTCAGACTCAGAACATGAGTCAGATTCTTTGGCAGGCTCTCCTTTTTCTAGCTATGTCTCAACTTTTCATTTAAAGTCATTCTTAGAGAAATAGTAGCTACAGTTTTCCTTACCAATATTTTCTGCTAGCGAAATCTGGGTTTGGGGTTGTCACTAGGTGGTGCAGATGAGGATGTGTTAGGAAATACTGGTGGGGGAGTTCCTAGATTTTCTTGAGGATTAGTCATGGTGAAGAATTTTTGAAAAATTTTGGGTATTTTGGAGATTTAAGAGAGAAGGAGGATGATCAGAAATTTGGAGAGATTAATGACGGTTAAAAGGGAATATGTGGAGTGTATTTTAAGAAGCTTATGATTAGGTACAGTAACGGCAGCCTTTTTGCAGTGGTCAATCAGGAGTCTAATCACTTTAGAACTCCGGTCTCTTAGTGATAAATAGGCGACGCTAGTTTTTAGGAAATAGTCCCGTTTTCGTTAGAATTCTAGGAGAGTGAAACTGGTTCAATGCTCAACGGTTAGTTTTTAGGAGTTTGGTTAGAATAGGACTTCTGCTCATGATTGGAATATTAATCTTTCTAATTGTGCAAAGTATAGAAACATACCTAACCTTTTCTCATGAGCTACTGATGAACCAGGTTCTTCAAGTAGAACTTCTTTTGATTATGCCTTAGATATCAGAATAGAAAAAAAACTTTGTAAGAGATCAATGAATTAATATAAACACACATCATAGGAGTATACTAATTAGAGTATGAGACTGAGTAAGAATTAGTCTAGATATTTACATAAAGTCGGAACTTCTAACCAAAAAAAATTTCAATATTTTTTTTTCATTGCATTCTGAACTAGTTCCTTTTTAGGTGATCTTAATCATCCCTAATTCCAACCTGTTCCTTTCAAAGTTTTTCCTATTCAGTGCTTTGGTGAAGATGTCAGCTATTTGTTTATCAGTAGCACAGAATTCTATTAAGATTAATCTTTTCTCATAATTATCTCTCAAGAAGTGGTGTCTAACATCTATGTGTTTAGTCCTTTTATGATGAACAGGGTTCTTTGTCATACTTATAGCACTAGTGTTATCACAAAATATTTGTATGCATCCCACTTCAATTCCAAAATCTACCAATTTTTGTTTAATCCATAGTAATTAAGCACAACAAGAAGCTGCATCCACATACTCAGCTTCAGCAGTAGATAGGCTACTGAATTTTGTTTCTTGGTAGCCCGTGATACATGACATGAACCAAGGAAGTGTGAAATACCTTAAGTGCTTTTTCTATCCACTAGGAAACCTGCATAGTCAGCATCAACATATCCTACTAGATTGAAATTACTACTTTTAGGTACCAAAGACACAATTTAGTGGTGCCTTTCAGATATCTCAATATCCTCTTGATAGCAGTGAAGTGAGACTCTTTTGGATTTGCCTGAAAACGAGCACACAACCCTACACTGAAAACAATGTCAGGTCTACTGGCAGTAAGATACACGAGTGAACCAATCATACCCATATACAACTTTTGATCAACTGATGAATCAGGTTCATCAATATCTAATTTAGTGGCTGTTGCAATAGGTGTGTCTATTTCTTTAGAATCCTCCATTTTAAACTTTTTGATTAGTTCTTTTGTATACTTCTGCTGATAAATCATAGTTCCATTTTGACTTTGTTTGATCTGCAACCCTAAGAAGAAGTTAAGCTCACCCATCATACTTATTTCAAATTCACTTCCCATTAGTTTTGTAAAGTCTTTACTTAGCTTGTCAGTGGTGGCCCCAAAGATTATGTCATCAACATAAATTTGCACAACAAGAAGGTCCTTATCTTTTTCCCTTAAGAATAAGGTAATATCTATTTTACCTCTCTTGTAACCATGCTCCAGTAGGAATTTTCATACCATGCTCTTGGTGCCTGCTTGAGTCCATAGAGAGCCTTGTCCAGCTTGTACACATGCTCAGGACATTCTTTACTTTCAAACCCTGGGGGTTGTTTCACAAACACTTCTTCTTTTAAGTAGCCATTCAGGAAGGCACTTTTGACATCCATTTGATGAAGAGTGAATTCCATATGTGCTGCAAAGGCTATGAGAAGTCTGATTGCCTCTAGTCTTGCAACTGGAGCAAAGGTCTCATCATAGTCTATTCCTTCCTCTTGACTGTAACTTTGGACCACCAACCTTGCCTTGTTCCTTGTAACAGTTCCATCTTCATCAAGTTTGTTCCTAAAGACCCATTTAGTACCAATAACTGATCTGCCCTTGGGTCTTGGAACTAGGTGCCAAACTTGACTTCTTTCAAACTAGTTTAGCTTATCCTGCATTGCATTCACCCAAACTGCATCATGCAAAGCCTCAACAATATTTTTAGGTTCAATGATAGATAAGAAAGCATCAAAAGCACACAGATTCTTTAATTATGATCTGGTTTTGACTCCAGATATTGGATAAGTGAGAATGTTCTCAATAGGATGAGAACTTTGATACTTGTGAGGTATCACTTCCAACTGGCTTCTGCTGGATGTTTCAGCCATTTGCTGAGAAACAGGTTCATGAACAGGTTCCTTTAAGGAGTCTATTTCAATTCCTCTTTGACTTCTTCCCCCTGTCAGGTTGCCCTGTATGGAAGAACCTGTTCTATCACATATTCCTTTTGTAGGTGTCACTTTGATTTGAGCCGATGCTTCAGCCAAGTCTTTGACCAATCCAATGGCTTCATCTTCATGTTCCCGTCTCTCAGAAAGAATGTTAGTTTCATCAAAATACTACATGCACACTTTCTTCTACACACAGACTTCTTTTATTAAACACTTTATAAGCTTTGCTATGTGAAGAATATCCCAAGAATACTCCTTCATCACTTCTGGGATCAAACTTTCCTAGGGAGTCTTTTCCATTATTGTGCACATAGCACTTGCAGCCAAATGCCCTAAGATGGGATATATTTGGTTTTCTCCCTTTAAGTAACTCATAGAAAATCTTCTCTACTAGAGGTCTGGTCATGCATCTATTTGTGATGTAACATGCAGTGTTTACAACCTCTGCCCATAAGCTGTGAGGCAATTTACTAGATAGTAGCATGGTTCTAGCCATATCCTCAAGAGTTCTATTTTTCCTTTTAACTACTCCATTTTGTTGTGGAGTCCTAGGGGCAGAGAAGTTGTGATCTATGCCATTTTCATCACAGAACTCAGCAAACTTGGAGTTTTCAAACTCAGTTTCATGATCAGGCCTAATGGAGGCAAGTTGATTTCCTAATTCTGAGTTTTCCTAACAAATGCAAAAAACATGTCAAATGCTTCAGCTTTGGAGGTTAGAAATAAAACCCAGGTGAATCTAGAATAGTCATCAACTAGAACCATTACATATTTCTTTCCACCTCTGCTCATGGTTCTCATTGGACCACATAGATCCATATGAACCAGTTCCAACGTCTTGGACGTACTTACCATTTTCTTGGATTTAAAGGATGACCTTACCTGCTTCCCCCTTGCACCTGCCTCACAAACTTTGTCTTCCTTGAACTTGATATTAGGTAAACCTATCACCATGTCCTTGGAGACTAATTTGTTTAGCTGATTTAGACTGGCATGACCAAGTCTTTTGTGCCATAGGAGGGGATCATTAACTAACACACTTAAGCAAGTGAGTTCATTTTTTGAAAGAGTTGACAAATCTACTATGTAAATATTGTTAACTTTTTTTCCCTGCAAAACAATCTTGTCAGTGATAAGGTTAATCACAAAGCATTTTGTGGAGGTAAAGGCCACAAGGTTACCTCTGTCACACAATTGTGACACACTTATTAGGCTATATTTCAAACCATATATCAGGTAACATTCTCTATGGAATAAGAATCTGTTTTGCCTACCTTTCCAACCCCAATGATCTCACCTTTCTTTCCATTACCAAAGGAGACATTACCTCCTTTTAAGTCCTCAAGTCAAAGGAATTGGTCCTTGTCCCCAGTCATATGTTTTGAGCAGCCACTATCCATATACGATATTTGGCTTTTCCCTTTCACTTGGACCTACAAAAGGAAATCAGGGGTTAGTCTTAGGAACCCAAACTAGTTTGGGTCCCTTTCTATAAGCAAAAGGATGAATTAAATTCCTTCTTGCCCATCTAGGCAGCTTATTCTTTTCTTTAACAAAAACTTTGTTCCTTTGACTGGCCTTTTCTTTTGCATTACATTCAAATTTGTAGTGGCCAGTATTACCACAGTGTGTGCAGATTTTATTTTTAGGAAGAGTGAGATACTTGCTTTTTGGATCCCATTTTGGAGCTTGAATCACATAGCCAAGTCCTCTTTTGTTACTGCTATGATGCTCTTGCAGCCAGGAGAGAGCATCAGAGGCCTTGTTCCACTTGCAAGTTCTGTCTAGTTCATGTTTTACCTTTCCTAGATCTTCTTTTAAGACTTTGATGAATTCATCTTTCTTGTATAATTCATCTTTCATTTTTCCCAAATTTTCTTCTAGAGTGAGATATGTGTTATCAGCTTTCTTCTTTCCTGTTCCTAATTTCAGTTTTAAGTTTTCAGACCTAAGCTCTAGGACACTGTTGTCAAGTTCAAGAACCTAGTTCTTTAACTCAGCATTTTTGTTATCACTCTCATTTGCCCTAGACTCTAGACTTTTACATTTTGCTTTTAGGATCACACATTCCCTAGACAGAACTTCCTTCTCATTATTAGTTATCTCAGACTCATCAATGAAGTCTATTAATAGCTCAGCCAACCTTTCTTTAGACAAGAATTTAATCTTGTCTTTAAGATGAAGAATACTTACCTCTTGTTCATCATCTGATTCTCCGATGGCCATTAGTGCTTGCTCTTTCTCAGCTTCATCTTCTGAGTCTTCATCTGAGGTTTCTCCCCAAGCAGCAACCATAGCCTTGGTTGAACCTTTATTTCTTTTTGGTTGCACCTGTTCCTTCTTCCTGTTCCTTCGTTCAGCTCTTTCTTTCTTCCACTCAATTTCCCATTGAGGGCAGTTTTTGATCATGTGATTAGTCTTACCACACTTGTAGCATCCCTCATTAGTTTGTTTCTCTGGAGCTCTTGTTTTGTTTAAGGTTGTACCTCTTGAAGAACCATTTCCTCTCATCAGGTACTTTTTGAAATCCCTAGTGATCATAGCCACTTCATCATCTTCCAAATATGCACCTTCAGCAATTCTGAGAGCTAAGATTCTCTCCTTTTTGGGGGTATCCATCTTCATGGTTTGTCTCCTCATTTCATAGGCAGTTAAATTTCCAATTAGTTCATCCAGTCTAAGGGTAGCAATATTTTTGGATTCCTGAATAGCTGTGATTTTGCTTTCCTATGTGACTGGCAGAACCCTTGTCAGAATCTTCTCAACCTTGTCTTCTTCAAGGATAATCCTTCCAAGAGACTCAAGTTCATTTGTCAAAGTGGTGAATCTAGTATACATCTCCTGGATAGTTTTTCCTTCCTTCATAGTAAAATTCTCATATTGAGCATTATTCTTTGTGGTTGTTAGGGGACCATCAGTGACTATATCCCAAAGTTCATAATCTTCCCCTATAATGTGATCTCTCATTCTGTTCTTCCACCAAGAATAGTACTGACCATTGAAAAGTGGAGGCCTGGCAGTGGATTGCCCTTCCCAGTTCCCAGGTGATGCACTCATTGTTGATCTTCTCCTAAGGTGTTAGCCTCTTCAAGGATAACTTGCTCTGATACCAATTGATGTTCTAAACATCAATACCATAC
>MU766193.1:131868-159562 GCA_026770625.1 Nicotiana glauca | reverse complement strand
GGGGGGGGGGGGGGGGGGGGTTGATTTGTGTGGTACCTAATTTTCGCACTAGAAGAACCTGGTTCTTCTAGATGTACTTACTATCACTCTTTGCAAAATTAAGAGTGCATAAAATAAAGAACACAGAGATTTTTACGTGGAAAACACCTAGCGCAAAAGGTGAAAAAACCACGACCTACTACTCAGTAGGATTTTCCCAAACTTCCACTAAAATTACTTAGCCAAAACAGCATTTACAAAACTCTTGTAAACCTAAGGATTAAACTCTAATCCTAGTGTAGAACACAGCCTCAACTGTTGTGACACCTTCAAGTTAACTCTAACTTGAATACTCAAAGTACCTAATACAATTGCTTCTAGATGAAGCTGGAAGGTACAATATGAAAACACCTACTAAAATTGAACTAGAAATAAAGAAAGACACAATGGAATTGGTTCTTCAATCTGGTTCATGTAGCTTCAAGAATGCACACTTGAATCACACATAAATTGCTTGCAAAATCAGCTAGCTCTTTTGCTCTCAATTTAGTTTAACTTCTGCGTATGTGCAATACCTGTAAAAGAGAACAATCATTGTTATTTATAGAGTTAGTAATCAGAGTTTGATTGAGACTCAATTGCTGATCCTTCATCAAATTCGAGTCCTAGAACAATTTAAACTCCAACCCTTATTTTTGATCCGGATTTAGTTCTCTTCACGTATGGAGACTCCATCTCCTTATCCTATTCAACCTTTTCGATCAGTTTAGAAGATATTGTTTCTGATCCTTGAGACTTATCTTCTTCACATGCACCTTGTCGACACCCCCTTTTTCTCTAGAAGAGAAATCGGGTTTACGACATTCGGGAAAACAACTCTATTCCCGTGAGGGAATTGGGTCTTTGGAGTTTGAAGAGTCACATCTAATGATTAAGTGCATTAGGACACTAAGGGTTTTGAGTTGGAAAACCAGAGTTCGGGTAAGGGATAGAAATTATCTCGAGGGTAAGGTGTTAGGCACCCCTCAAGTTCCACTAGTGTATTTCCCGGCCATGCTATAACTGTGACTTTGAATATAAACAAATAAACGTACAAAAAACAGCTTTCACGTAATGATTGCAAACAAAGGGAAGTGTAAAAGTTAAATAAACATGCTGAATTTCGGGAATAGTCGATTTCATAATTATTTAAGGAATATATAAGTACGAAAAATAGGGGTCAAATAATTAATACAAATAATCAAACAAGGAATGAAATGGGGCAAAAATTTGGAAAGGAAACAGTACTAGAAATTGAATAACCAAAAGAGATTTTTGAATAATTAAAGTGAGATGGGGTTTAAAAGAACTGAAAAATTGATAGTTTTAGAAAGAATTCTAAAAAGGAAGTAAACACATAAGAGGGAGGGGGTCCTTGGTTTATAAATAACATGGATCACCCCACGCAACACCCGGTAACCATTTATACACGTAGTGTTATCGCGTGATCATCATATCCATGTCTACCCGTTCCCACCCCGTTAAGGTATTAAGCGCGAATTGGTCTCGATTACTATTGCGTGCTATTACCCGTCCCATTCCTATCAGTGCCGAAGGTATATAGGACTACTAATCCTAAAGGGAAGGAGTTTGGCTTTTCAGAGGTTTCAAAAGGTTAAAATACTAAGGCGTCAAGCAAAACACATGAAATCAGTTATGGGAGCACAAACACTTGAGGCTCAGATAAACCTCCTTTAATCACAGAAAATCATGTAGCTTAGCACGTCTTACATGTATTGATTAGGTCGAAATTTATGATTAGCATTGGGCATACTGGTTCATTACATATTTTCAGGCAAGAAATTCACATTAGGTTTGCATGGTTGCAACTTATTGAAGGCCAACGTAATTAATTTACTGCGTACTTATTTGCCTATGTGATGACCTATAGACATGGCATCTACAAGTTTGGGAAAACAATGCATAATAATTTAAGAAAATATTATCGGCTACTGAAAAGAGAGCGAGTTTCAACAAGAGACCATAAATTTTATAACCGGTAATTCATTATTACTACAGGTCCTAGACTTATAAATGAACGAGGCAATTCGAATTTGATTAATTCCTATAGGCATGCTTTCTATGCATTTGTCAGCTTTAGAATACATTTGAAGACATAATAAAATGCAGAAAAACCCTATAGGCATGTTATCTAAATACTGGATGAACATCTAATTGCTTTATTTTGGTTATTAAGACCTATAAACATGTTTTCCTAGCGAGAAGTGGAGATGCAAGAATAAGAAAGGACCTATAGGCATATTTTCTACATGCAGAAATCCTATAGACATGGTAGCTATATGAGAACATGCTGAAATTAAAATCCTATAGACGGGTTATCTATATGATAACATGCTGAAAAATAGAAATCCTATAGGCAGATTTTCTATATGCGAACATGCTAAAATTAAAGAAATCCTATAGGCAAGTTTTTTACATTAGAACATGCTAAAATTAAAGAAATCCTATAGGCATGACATCTACATGAGAACATGCTAAAATTAAAGAAATCCTATAGGCATGACATCTACCCCTTTTGCATACATGTTACCCCTTCCCTTTTCACTAATCACCCTAGAGTTTATTACAAAGCTTTATTACAGACCAAAATGATTTGAAAAGAAATCAGGAAATAATATTACAATCAGAACTCCTAAGCTGCATCCAAGGAGCCTAATTCGAATTCCAAGTCTAACAATATGGTATGAGCCAACTGCCAGATCATGTTCCAAAGCCTTTCTCTTACCCAGGGTGTGTCAAAGTTCCAAAGAGTTTCAGGAACTTCAGGCAATGCTCACACCCCAGGTATTCATTGAAAAACATTGAATTAGGGTGCAGTGTGGAAGAGCCAGCCCTCCAATGTTCAAGTTCAGAGGGAACTCAAGGTCCCAAAGCAAGGCTCATTAGAGGGGCGCAGAACTTAGAGTCTAGGAACAAATGTAAGTGCAATAGAGGGGTTTAGGGGATGCCACGGCAGGTTGGTGGTCATGCCCATCAACATAGAATGCTGGCACACCCCTGACCAGCCCACTAGCCAAGCATTGGAGAGTCCAGGACCCATTGAAGGTCAAACCATGGCCTGGGCAGTAATTGGGATACTGTCAAGCCAAGGTTTCAACTCAACACATAAAGGGGTTAGGGATATGGATTCATATGAAAAAAACAAAGAAAAGCAAAACTTAGCATAAGCTGCGAAGCATAAACATCAAACCACACAAAATAAAATTATAGAATAAACATATAGGGATGAGGCAAAAAATTTAAATGAAAGGGCATACCAGTTTTCAGAAAGAAGCAAGTAGGGAGAAGCAGTAGACTTAGGGAAGCCAAGTTGTAATCAAGAAGCATGAGTGTGAGTTTAGAAGAGAGTTGTGGTGATTAAAATCGTGTGTGTGTTTTTAAAAAAAATTGCCAAGTATTTATAATGCAAGAAAGAAGCAGAAATAGGCAAGAAATCAATCACAAAAAGTTCCCTTTTAATTAAGGATTTTGATTTCAAGCGGGCAAAAATAAATAAGGAAAGAATTTGATCGAGAATTTTCCAAAGTAGTACAAAGAGGGTAAATGCATAGGAGTTATTTAAGGCAAAATCCAGTGGTACACGGTTTATGAAAAATAAGGAAAGGGAATCAATCAGACAGTCAGTAAAAATAAAATTATAGGCTTTGTTCGAATAAACCAAGTCCAGAAAAGAGAGGAAAGGTTTTTACTTAAGGAAAATCAAATAACAGTCAATCAGCATTACTAGAAGAATTCGAAATCAATCAATAATTGGCAAGACCCTTTTTGAAAGAAGAAATTCTCATATATAAAGCACACGGATATCAAACAAGAAGCAGTTGTCATGCTGATTAGAAAAGACTATCATAGAAAAGTTCAGAGTTATAAACAAAGAGTTTCCAGCCCAATTATAAACTCAGAATCAGTCTGAGGCCTCATGGTTTCAAAGCAGAACCCTAGTCCAAACATCAAATCAAACTTGCCAAAGAAAACCCCCAAATCCTAGGGTTTTTCAATTTGAATCAGATGCAGAGACAAGAAGACAAATAACAAGCTCAAGGGTCTCTTTTAAAGATTCAAATGGGTAAAATAGTAGGTTTGAAACAAACATAGTGAAAAACTGACATAAAGGCCATGTTTTAAGAGAAGCCTGAAGCTTAAACAAGTTCAGAAGATAAAGAGGCAGTACAAAATTAAAGAGACAGTAGATGAAACATGTTTAGAATTCAAACAAAGGTCCAGTAAAGGCGAATAAAGAACTAAGAGCTTATTGGAAAATACAGTAAAGAACACAGGGGTAATGAACACATAAGATAAACGTGTGAAAACATGAAATAGAGACCAGTAGAAGGAAGAATGGAGCACAATAGGGGAACAAGCATAATCAGGCAAACATAAGAACATAGGAGAAGAACATGCGAGGTAGATAAACAGGAACATAGCAAAGACAGATTCACACAAAGAAAAGAAGAAAAAGAGTTAGAGAAACATCTCGAAACTTTTCGAAAACCCTAAATCGAAGAGAAACAAATCTTGAAAGAAAAGATTGTGAAAAATATTTAAAACTTTCAGTAGAACACAGATATAGTATAGATCTAAGAAAATAAAAAGAGAAAAACCTCAAACAGCTTAGATTTTCAGAGAAACACTAGAAAAATGAGAAAGGCTTGGAAAAGTTAGATCCTGGGTTGGAGAGGTCACAGGCTTCTCGTGCTTGAATATGCCGGAGCATGGACGGAGAGGCCATAGAACCATAGATCTAAGAAAGTCTGGAGGAGAACCATCGAGGCCAGACCTCGAAGCTTCGAACAAACATGGTCTAATGGTGGAAGGGGGTGAGTACAGGCCACTCATGGCCTGAGAAGCCATGGATTCCAGTGGAAGTATGGTGGAGAAGAGGTCGGAGACGGTTAGGGTTCCGAAGAACCTTCGAGAAAATTTGGGAGTGGAGAGTATTCAAGGGCGGCGGACTAGACGAAATGGCTAGGGTTGGGGGGTGATTGGGAATTAAAAAAGGAAAAGGGAACGGGGACTGTTGATCTGGGAGATCAATGGTTGGGATGAGAAGGGTAGGTGGGAACCGGGTAGGGCCATTTAGGTTGGGTTATGGGTTGGGACTGATTAAAAGGCGGGCTAGCTCGGAATTGGGCTCAAAATTGGGTCAATTAGAGGATATCAATTTGGCTATGATTGAAATGCAAATGGGGCTAGTATTTAAATAGCCAGTTTTACCCTTTTATTTTTATAAAATAGTTAAAAATGATTTAAAAGCAAATTGAAAGTACTAAGACAATTAATAGTATATAAACATTAATTAAAAAATACTGAAACTAATTTTACAATTATAAAATACTATTAATCATAAAATAGGCTATAATTGCAATTATATGCAATTTAACTTTAAGAGAACCAAATAAATTTGTAAAAATATACAAAAATACAAAATCACCTTAATTATATCTTGGTATAAATATGAGAATAAAATAAATTATTCACCAAAAATGATAATTTTGGGAATAATTATGGGATTTGTATTGTTAAAATAAACAATAAATTGGTTTTGAAAATCCTTAAAAATTTTGGGAAAAATACCAAAGCACTTGGGTATGCTTATTTATGCATATATATGCTATTTTGAGGATATTTTGAATATACGAAATGTATAGGGAAAAATTGGGTATCAACACATCTCACATGTATAAGTATATTAACACTGTATCTCACATGATGGACCTGGTCCATGACTGAGTTCATTTTATCAATCTTCAAAACTTTATCTGAACTTGGGCAACAACTTGAGCATCTTTTAATGTTAGGCTTGTATAGTAGATGGGCCTAAACATCTTATCTTTCATTTTTACCGAAACTGCTCCCACTGCTACATCACTAGCATCACACATTATTTCAAATGGATGACTCCAATCAGGCGTCACCATAATAGGAGAAATAACAATTTTTTCCTTTATCAATGCGAATTCCATCAAGCACTCCATAAAGAACACAAACTTAACATCATTTGCTAGTAGTGCAGTCAATGGCTTGGTGATATTGGAGAAGGTTCTGATGAACCTTCTATAAAATCCAGCATGCCCCAAGAAACTCGTTACGCTCTTCACAAAAGTCAGTGAAGGAAGTCTACAATTACATCAAACTTTGCTTAACCAACTTCAATGCTCCGTGCAGTCACCTTATGGCCCCGAACAATTCCCTCTTTCATCATGAAGTGACACTTATCTCAGTTAAGAACCAGGTGAGTGGATTCGCATCATTTAAGCACAAGCTCCAAGTTTCAAGCAGTCATAAAAATTATCACCAAATAGAGTGAAATCATCCGTGAATACCTCTAGGAACTTCCTGTTCAGATATGAGAAGATTGACATCATGAACCTCTGAAATGTGGCCGGTGCATTACACAACCTAAATGGAATCCTCGTGTAAGCAAAATACCTACAGGGAAAGTGAACGTATTTTCTCAATATCTTCTAGGGCAATTGGTATCTGGTTGTAGCATGAGAACCCATTCAAGAAATAGTAACAAACATGTCTAGCCCTTTTCTCGGGCATCTGACCAATAAAGGGGAGTGGGAAATGGTCTTTTATTGTTACATCATTTAGCCTCTTGTAGTCAATGCACATTCACCATCCTTTAACTATTCTTGTTGGGATCAATTCATTGTCTTCATTTTTCACCTTTGTCATGCCCCTTTCTTAGGAACAACTTGCACTGGACTGATCCACTGGCTATCAGAGATGGGGAAAATCACTCTCGCGTATATCAACTTGATAATCTCTTTGTGTACTACATCCTCCAAATTTTTTTCCATCTTGCATTGGGGTTGCACTATTGGCTTGTGATCACGTTCAACTCTAGTCCTAAAAAGGATAAGTGGCCGCTGCAAATATAATCCGGTCTAAAAGTCCGGAGTCGAATCCCACAGAGAACTACGACTTAGCTATATCTGTCTAATATCACTAAAAAGACAAGTTTGAACAATTTTCTAAATTGTAAATATTGAGATTTATATTTCTAACTAATTAACTAGCAAATACTAGAAAGCGGTAAAATTATCAACTAACGAGACAAAGGGTTGGAGACTAAATTAAGGAGTTCTAGAGTTATGATTTCCCCAATTATCGAAATCCTTCTAGCTATGTTCCCTACAATTTTGCCAATGTATTCTCTACTGATCGTGAGCACTTTAGGTGTCGTAATTCTCTCGAGCAACTAAACAAGTTTACTAGACATATTCTCTCGAACTACACTAGCTGGCTTTATCTAACCGCTCATTATGATCACTCAAGGCTTTGTTATTTCTAAACCTACCTTTAAACCCGTTGTATTGATTTCTCACATACGTTAGGAGTGACATCATTCAACAACAACCTAAATATGTATCCTTTCTCAAGCAACACATAATAAATAGGCATAGCAAATCGATGGCCATTAAATCAACAACAATAAACACGTAGTGAACAAGTAGAGAAATCCAACGGCTCAATTATATAAAAACATAACAAGAATTTATCCTACAAAAGATTCTGTCAAAACCCTAGATAACAAATTAGTTATTCATAGTAGTATGTAAAACTACAATATTAAAAGTCATAACCAACAACGAAAAATAGGAAGAGGAAGGAAAAACGCGTAGAAGAATTCTCCGTGTTGCTCCTATTGTGTCTTTGCCTCCTCAGGTCGAATCTATGTCAAAAATTGGTATCCTCCCTTAAAATATCATTTTTTCATGTGTATATACCAAGTAGGGTCGGGCGCAAATAATTATAGGTGAAATACATAAACAGCCCCTTTAAGTTGTCCCCAACGATCAGACAGCCACTTTAACTGAGCTCGTTTTCAATTAGACACTTTAAGAGGCTATAAATGTATCTTGTAAATATCTTGTGCTAGCATGACAATTCAGTTGTGTCTCAAATAAAATCGAGCGCGTGAGGACTTCTATTACAGTTTTGTTTTTAATTTTTAATTTAAATTATTTTTAAGTGGGGCCCACACCACATTTAATTTTTCTTCACCCTCACTCTATCACTCTCTTTTTTAAAGCAGACGTTGAACTCACCGTCTCTTTTGCCAGCCCGGTCTTTTATCTTCGAAATTGTTTCCACCTTCTCCCCCAAAAATTTCAATACAACCAACAAACCTTCCTTAGAAAAGCCCAAGGTTGGCTGGCAATAATCAGTAAAAAAACAAGTGATTTTGTCCGAGTTCATCATGCCGCCCATTTGTTAAAGCTACAGTTTGTACTGAAATTGGAGAATATTTTGCTTAATTGGTGAAGAACAGAGATGACGCGGGTTCAAAGGAAACAAAATAGATATTGAAGATATATTGGGTTTCTCTTTTTGTTTTCTAATCTTTCCGTCCAGTCAGTCCTCCGACCGCTGCTGTTGCCGTCGTCTGAGCAATTTTCACCACCTCCACCTGCAAGTGATTTGCACCCTAGTTTACCATTGTCATTTATATTTCTCAAGATCTTGCATCTGACTCATCTTTTTCTTCAAAATTTTTGGACAAAATTTCCTTTCTAATAACCACTCTATTAAAAATCAGAGTTGGAGAAAAACATGTAAGAATTATGAGAGAACCCTACTGGAATTTTCTAGGCTTTGTGTTAAAGATAAAGCAAACTCTTGTTGGGAACGTGTAGAAGAAAAATATTGAGAGAAGAAATGGAGAAAACTCAAAAATTAAAATGGGGGTGGGGAAGAGGATGAACTGTTCTTTTCCATGAAAGACAGTGAATATTTTGTAAGAAAAGGGAAATTGATTTTTAGTTTTTTCATGGTTCTTTAATTATATGTGATAATTTTTTGTTTCAAATTACATGTGTCATTATTTGATTGGCTCATTTGACATGTCAGCAGCAAGTAGATCACACATGAGTTGGGCTGACTAGGTCGGTATTTATTAGATACACTTTATGGCCTCTTAAAGTGTCTAATTGAAAATGAGCTTAGTTAAGATGGTAGTCTGATTGTTGGGGACAACTTAAAGGGGCCGTTTATGTATTTCGCCATAATTATACCTTGTCCAATGCAAAAAAGGACAAATTTTCAGGTCTGGACACCCCGGCCACGGTCCAGGCGCGGTACATTGCAAGGCTACTGTTTCAGTCTGCGTCAGGTTCGCGGTTGCAATTTCGACCGCATTTTTCATCCTGTTCCGTTTGGAATTTGGAATAATGGAAAACATGAAAGTTCTAGCCCTTTGATTTATCTTTCCAACCATATATTGTGGAGCCCAAATAGAGTTCTGAGAGAAAATTTTATGTGTATTTTATTAGACAATGCGCAATATGCCTACTCGATTCTTCGTTTTGTTGCTCTATCATCCGTTGATCCCCGAATACGATACCGGCTTAATTCCTTAGGCTTTTACTCAGACTTCAAAGCTCTAAATCACTTGAATTTATTCCATAACATCTATATAGCTTAGAATCACTCCTACAAGGCATAAAACACACTGTTAGTGCAAAACACTAGCGATTAAAGCACAAACTCAACTAAAGTGCAGTAAATTAGAGTGTAATAAGCGACTAAAAAACGTAATTTTAGGCTATCATCAACACCCCACACTTAAACCATTGCTCATCCTCGCGCAATCAAACTACACTTTATATAGACACGACCTTTTAAAACAATTCTCCTAACTCATCACACCAAGAGTATTTAAAATAGACTAAGCACAGAAGCGTAACATCTTTACCTCAAGATTTGACCCACAAATACCACGCATTATTCACAAATCACCTACTTACTCTAACATAGAGGTCACTGACATTACCTTTCCTTCATGAATCAAGTGCCCTCACACAACAAAATAGAGTAGTTCCACACAATAAAATTTAAGAAAACATAGGAACTCAAGATAGAAGGAATTCACTCAATCTAAAAAATAACATTCATATNAGGATACATTTAGATATAAGAGTGACTACATCTCCCTAAGCACTTTAATACATATACTTTAACATTCAAACCCCATACTTATGTCAAACTAAACTCCACCTTCACATTAATGTATCTTACCCCATGCTTCTTTAATCACAATTACATCAAGAGTCACCACTTATTAAGGAATATATTTTTTCACAACATTACAACAATTTTTCTTTCTTTCTTTTCTTTCTCTTTTCCAATTCAAGTGGATCTTACTTTTTAAAAACAGTGCACCTTTCCCCTTATCTCATTAGTTCCACTCAAAAGCCAAACCAACCACCCCACACTTTAACTTTTACACAGCTTATAACAATTTGAGTGCTCATAAGAGGTTAGAAGGTTCAAATAGATGATTAATTCAAACAAATGGGTAAGGCTTGTAATGTGGTTGCCAAAGAAACAAGATTACAGGCTCAAAGGGGTTAACTACGATACTTAACAATTAGGTGGGTAAAATAAACATATCTGGCTCAATAAGGAAACGCGTATATCACTTCCAAGACTGAATAAAACTATTATTTCGCTTTGCATACACATGGGGCAAGTTCTAGACATCAAATTCATGCACATAATAACACAAAACCTTACACACACATGGCACATAACTCACTAAGGATTTGTTTCATCAAGACACTCTAGTCAAAGCAGTTAAGCAAAGTTAAGATCATACAATTTAAGGTATTTATACAAGAGTCAAAAACTGAGCCTAAGCGTCACTACCAAAGTACTCACTATTCTCAAGGCATAACAAAGTCGAGATATTGCTTCAATTAAAACACAACACAATAGCTCCTACTCCCAAAAAAACTAACTACACCCGGTTCAAACAAAACCCTTGGAAAAGGACCGTGGTTTAAAGAAAAACCAAGGGGTAATTGCTACACTACCTAACAAAATAAAATCTTTTTTTGTTTTTTTCTTTAGACTTAAATCCCTCAAGAAAATTGTCTAATAGATCTATCGTCGGGAAAAGGCCAATCTTTTCTATTTAAAAAAATTATTCAATTAAACTAATACAACTAAAATAGCATAGAAAGTCACCCAGACAATCTCCTCACCCCACACTTAAAATTGTGCATTGTCCCTAATGCACACCATACCTAATAAAAGGGTAAAAGAGACTCCCTGGTAGGCCAAAGGCTGAAGCACTAACAGCTCATGGGGAACTCAAACTTCTCCAGAGCTTGGTCCTTCGTGCGGGTAGCGCACACTTAGTTACAACCATTTGGTTTGTTGTTGCATCCTTCCAATACCTTTGCTTCCCATGCTCCTAGAAAATAAAAAATTGACACTACAAAAAAAATACAATTAAAATTTTTAAAAAATAAATAAAATAAAGAATTAAAGCTGGGTTGCCTCCTAACAAGCGCTTGATTTAATGTCGCAACACGACACGAATCACTTTTTGCCTCCACCTCAAGCTTATGAATTGAACCCCCAACATGGCTTCAAGTTTATGATTATGGTCATGGGGCGGTGGAACGAATCTGACTGGCCCACTAAAATAATGTAGTGTTCTGCACTTCTTGGCCTTTAGATGAGGTGTGTAATTCCGACTTTCTGGCAAGAAGAACTCCAGAATGTAAGCACTTGTTCCTCATTCCTTAACTTCTCAAGTGGATCTGATGACTCTATTTCCATATCGTCAACCAAGCACAATGTAGAAAAATATGTGGAGTGAGGACAAATGCGCTCACACACATGAACTTTAGGACTTTCAGCATCCTCAACATCAATGATACTAGAGTCAAAAAAATTTGTATCCTCAATGTCCTTTGCTGGCTCTACTCTCACTTTTTCAACATTGACATCCTCAAATTGTAGTTGGCTAGGTTGTTGATGTTCTACTCTGGTCTCCCCAATTAACACCTCAAATTCATGCTCTTCTTGGCTACTATCATCAATATTGGCTTGTTGAGCATTAAAAGCTCCAACCACTTGACTCAATTGAGCCTCCAACTTGCGAATAATTGCCTCTTGCCTTTCTATCTGCAATTGTTTTTCATTATTTTATTTCAGAAGACACTTTAACATATCCTTGATCTCCTTCAGGTCTGCATCCCCAGGTCCCGTATTCCTATTAACTTCACAAGCAAAGGTATAACCATCATAGTTAGGGGTTGGGGGAAGAAGAAATATAAGCACAACCATTAAAGTGACCATTTTTACCACCACACGTATCACACACATTCCACAAATAAGATTGAGTTGGTGCACATAACTCGCTCTCGGGAATATTCTAATAATTTTGATATGGGTGGTTTCCTTCATAATATGTATGAGGATCAATAAAAATTATCTACACCTAAATTCCCATAATTCTAAGATATCATGTTTCTCAAATCAACAGTTATAAAAAAACAAAAAAAAAGTTCAAACTTGAACTCTAACAATATATACAGCTACAACTACACTGTTAGTTCCCTGTCAACGGTGCCAAAATTTGATCATGCCCAACTATGCCTTATAAAAAAGACTAAGCGGTCGTCGCAAATATAATTCGATCTACAAGTCCGGAGTCGAATCCCATAAGAACTAAGGCTTAGCTACAGTTGTTCACTATCACCAAGAATACAAGCTTGAACAATTCCTAACTTATAGATATTAAGATTCTTGTGTTTAACTAAATAACTAACAAATTAAAATAATAAATTAACACTAAAGATACTACAGGTTGGAGAAAAGATTAAGGAAGTCTAGAGTTATGATTTCCCCAATTATCGGAATCCTTCTAGCTATGTTCCCTATAATTTTGCCAATGTATTCTCTACTGATCGTGAGCACTTTAGGTATCGTAATACTCTCTCGAGTAAGTACAACAATTTACTAGACATATTCTCTCGAACTACACTAGTTGGCTTTATCTAACTGCTCATTATGGCCACGTCAAGGCTTTGTTATTTCTAAACCTACCTTTAAACCCGCTGTACTGATTTCTCACATACGTTAGGAGTGACAATGTTCAACAACCACCTAAATATATATCCTTTCTCAAGAAACACATAATAAATAGGCACAGTCAATCGATGGCCATTAAATCAACAACAATAAATACGTAGTTGAACAAGTAGAGAAATCCAACGGCTCAATTATATAAAAACATAACAAGAATTTATCCTACAAAAGGTTATATCAAAATCCTAGATAACAAATTAGTTATTCATAATAGTATGTAAAACTACAATTCTAAAAGTCATAACCAACAACGAAAAATAGGAAGAGGAAGGAAAAACTCATAGAAGAATTCTCCGCCTTGCTCCTATTGTGTCACTGCCTCCTTAGGTCAAATCTGTGTCAAAAATTGGTCTCCTCCCTTAAAATACTGTTTTTCCATGTATATATACTAAGTAGGATCTGTCCCAAACAATTATACCTTCTCATATGCGAAAAAGGACAATTTTTCAGGTCTGGAAACCGCGGCCGCGGTCCGAGCACGATACATTGCAAGGATACTGTTTCAGTTCGCGTCAGTTCCGCGGTTGCAGTTTCGACCGAGTTTTTCACCCGGTTCCATTTGGAATTTGGAATAACATAAAACACTAAAGTTGTAGCTCTTTTAGTTAGCTTTCCAACCATATATTGTAGAGCCCAAATGGTATTCTGAGAGAAATGTTATGTGTATTTTACTAGACGTTGCACAATATACCTACTCGATTCTTCGTTTTGTTGCTCTATCATCCGTTGATCCCCGAATACGATCCTGGCTTAATTCCTTGGGCTTTTACGCAGACTTCAATGCTCTAAATCACTTGAATTCATTTCATAACATCTATATAGCTTGAAATTACTCCTACAAGGCATAAAACACACCGTTAGTGCAAAACACTAGCGATTAAAACGCAAACTCAACTAAAGTGCAGTAAATTTGAGTGTGATAAGCAACTAAAATATGTAATTATAGCCTATCATCAGCTTGCTATTTTCGTTCAGCAAAATTTTGTACATGCAAATGGTGGACTGATTCCTTGAATATAATCTATGGTCTAGTCAATGGCTTTCTTTTACTTCCTCGGCATCTTTACCAGCTTTTGTTCTTGTGCACCTGTCAAGTAAGCAGAAATAACCACAGAAAAATTGGTAGTCTCAATAAAAGTATATTTTAAGCGAGTAAGAAGGACTTTCAATTCCATAATAGGCTTAGACGCCTCCTTTTTGAGTTCCTCCTCATCAACCACTTGATCCTCAATCTCTAGAACTTCAGCCTCTTTCATTATTTTAGGATCTTCATCCTCCAATGTGTTAGACTGCGTAATACACCTCTCTAGTGTATCCCCCACAAGCTATCAAACTTGTATTTTTCATCCAATTCCCCGACAACATCAAGTTTAAAACACGAGTAGGCAGATGACATTATTGGGATATTTCATCATTCTCCTCATCTAGAACACCACTTTTAAGTTACCCACTCCGAGTAAGATGCTTCCCCTCGTAGATATCAAGAATTGTTCTACCTGTATATAGAGAAGACCTCCCTAGAATCAATGGCACCTCCTTATTCACTTACATGTCCACCATAATAAACTCTACATGAAACACAAACTTTTTCACCCTTACTTGAATATCTTCGATGATTCCTTCAGGTAAGATGGTGGTTTGGTCAACCACTTGTAAGGACACTGGTATGGATTAAAACATATCGAGATTAACTTCAAGTTTCCTGAACACAAACAAAGGCATTAAATTTGTAGAAGCACAAGAGTCACATAGAGCCTTGTCAAATTTCTCATTCCCTAACGAGCATGGTATGGTGAAGCTTCTCATGTCCCTACACTTTTGAGAAATTTTATTTTGCAATATGACACTGTAGTGGGCATTCATCTTGAACACTATCCTGTTCTCTAACTTCCTATTACTGGATAAGATTTCATTCAAGAACTTAGCATAAGCAGACATCTGAGTGAGAACATCTGTGAAGGGAATGTTCACATATAGTTACTTGAACATCTCTAAGGACCGCCCAAAACACTTGCCTAATTTTTCTCACTTCATCTTTTGAGGGAATGCTAGACCTGTCATGTGTCTGATTTCTTCAATCTCTTTTTAACACCATTAGTCTCGCCATTCTGTTCTTCATTCTTTTGCTCCTCCAATGTATCAATATGCTTGCTCACCACCTCTGGTCTAGTTTTCACAACTGAGTCAGCCAATGTTTTGCCACTTCTCAAAGATACAACCTTGGTTATTTCTTTCGGATTCTTTTCTATGTCAGCGGGTACCTCTCAAATAACATGTTGGCAATTTGACACACTTGTCTTTCCATATTTCGAATAGTAGAACTGTGAGTATTGAACCTCTCTTCAGACTTGTTGATGAAAGTCTTCATGAAATTTTTCATACTAGACTGATTTGGCTGCTATGGCTGGTATTGCTGGTATTATTGCTTTGGCTGGTTCTAAAAACCTGGAGATCCTTGACCCTGCGGTCTTGGATTATTTTGCTTCCACCAGTTCAAACTCTCACTAGGTGAACTCCATGGAAAACCTATATGACTTTTCTTTATAGCATTGAAGTTATTTCTACCTTGGTAGTTTCCTCTATTAGAGTTCCCCACAATATTAACTTTTGCGGCTGAAGCTTGATACTCATGAGTAGGGTGTCCCTTTGTACCTTGGGTAAAGTAAACTTTCTTATCTCCTTGACAATGGTGTCTAATTGCACTTGCACTGATGTGTTAGAGTCCACTTGGTGAACCCCAACTTATTTTCTACTTTCATTACTCTTAGTTGGCTATTGATTAGCATCCTTAGATAATTCGTCAAGGATAGAGACAATCTCTTCAGGAGTTTTCTTCAATAATGGACCTCCAACTGCGTTACTCAGAGTTCTTTATGAGGAGGGTATCAATCCATCCCTAAAATCTTGAAGTTGCACCAATAAATTGATTTCATTATGCTAGCACCTTTTCAATATCTCCTTAAATCTTTCCCAAGCTTCGAAGACTATTTCAGTGTCCTTCTGGAAAATTGTGGATTTCCATTCTGAATTTCCCTATTTTTGCAGATGAGAAGTACTTGTCCAGAAATTTTTTTGGTCATATCTTCCCATGTCCTCGACCTAGTTGGTACGCTTTGAACCAAGTGCTTCACATTGTCCTTCTGTGAAAAGGGGAATGCCGTTAAGTAGACTGCATCTTTGACACACTGTTGTACTAGAAGGTATTCGTGATTTCCTCAAAGTCCATCAAGTAAGTATTCAAATCTTCATGCACCTTCCTTACAAAGATGTAGTTGTTTTGGATGATTTGAAGCAAGTCTTGCTTCAGCTCAAAATTATTCTCTGCTACGGGTGGAGGTCTGACACTCGGCAGTCCCTGATTGTAGACTGGTCTGGCATAATCACCCAATGATCTGCCTGCCCTGGAACCCACATTTTTAAATTCATCTAACGCAAGAGGCTGGTTCAGGTTGAATCTCCGTTCTCCGTCCCAATTAACGATTTCATCATCTCCTAGAGCTACTTCTTGTCGTTGGACTACTTCCCTTGCAGCCAAATCGACTCCATCATCACCATTTTTTGCCATGTGTTCTAGGGTCAAAGATTATCCTAAGAAATTTTCAGTGATTCCTCTTTGTTTTCTCAGTTGTCCCAGATATTTCTCCAACTCTGCTTCATAAGATATCACTTCCTTTGAAGAATATCGAGTTAGACACCAGAGAAGTTAAACATGTTGCCTGCACACAAGTGAGAAAACGTGAATACAAGAAAATAAAATTGGTTCCTGAATTAGAACCGAAAATTATTTTGAACACTATTAATTTTTAATCCCCGACAACAGCACCAATATTTGATGAGCACAAAGCACAAATGAAATTAATGCTCACTAGTCAAAGATAGTATAGTTTAATTATCGTCTTCACAGGGATTGGATTTAAAAGATGTTAGAATAATTTTCAGTTACTTGCTATCCAGGATAATTAACACTTTGATTGGATTATTATCAACTACAATTAACTACTAAAAGTAAAGCAAATATCAATTGATCACAGAGACAAGAACTGAGCAACACAGAAATATTAGTGGGAGAAATAAGGGTAATTGACTAGACAGGTGCACGACAATTAACTCGGGATCCGATGCTTGAATTAATTCATTCTATAATACTGTTGATTCTCACGAATTCACAAGATAATTAGATTACACTTGAAGTTAATGTTCTTCTTTCGATTAAACTTTAATTCCCAATTGAAACACTGTGAATACTTACTATGAATATAATAATGATTTTAGTCTAAAGGGTAACTCTTCACGAATATTTCCTTTTTTTAGTCTAATTACAATTCAAGAAGCTCTTTCGGTTACCTAGATGAATCACGAATTTAAACTAGAGCATGATATGTATAGAAATTCAATATCAAACTCCTCCTTCGATTAAGCAAAATAACGAAAAACTTCATAATACAATTCAAACATCCATCAATTAAGTCAAGCAACTGCCAAGAATCGCTTCTCTAATCAAATCATCCATACACCATATCTATCAAATACATTTATATATTGAAATTATATAAATACATTGTATACAGTTAAATACATACTGCAGATATATTTGAATACACACACACACACACACACACACATAGATATATATATATATATATAATACATGGAATACAAAAAAATACATTGAAATACAATGAAAAAAAAGGTAACAGACTCTTCAAGTTCCTCAGCTCCAAACTTCGTCCCCAATCCACTGATATGCAGGCCGCCGCCATGTGGGGCGTCGCCGCCGGTTAAATGAAGACAGTTGTTGAAGAAGCACCAATTTAAAGGATCAAACGAAATCTAAAGACAGAACTTATTCAGATCTAACAAGGCAAACATGAATAATCAATGCAAAATCTAAGAAATATTTAGAATGTGTAACACAATTATGTGAAAGAAATCGCCGGTCGGAGGAGGGGGTTAGGGGTGACACAACAAGGAAGGGGGAAAGTGGTCACTGACCGGATCTGTCGTTGGCGGAACACAACCTCTGCTAGAGTTTCTAAAGGCAGGGGAGGGAAAATTGGGGAAAAAGAGAAGAAAGAGGAAAAAGAAAGGATGAGAGAGAAAAATAATACACATCGTATTTAATGGCTTAAAGGTAGAAAGTGGCCATAAATAGATTTTTCTATAAAATTAAAAGGTAGCTATAGGAGATAATTTTTTAAAAGAGTATTTATTTATAATAAATAAGGTATCAACCTTTGCTATATGAGGTAAAATTTTCTTAAATTAAATAAAAGGGTAAAGAATGGTAGCCCAATAAATGAGTTCATTACTTAGATGGTCACTAAACTATCCGAAATTATCTACCAATGTCATCTTTCTTTCGTTTCTAATAACAAAGTCATTTAACTATGCCAATAGCACTCTGAAGGTCACTCAACTAGTTTTTTCAAATTTTTGATCACCAAATACCTATTTTACCCTCTAATTATCAACTTTTATCTTCTTTTATTTTTTTAGCTTTTTAATATAATAATTTTTTTCTCTTTTCAATTTATATTATGGACTTACCTTAGAATAATTATTTTTTATTTATAAGTTACAAAAAATAAAAATAGTGTTTAAGCATATATAATGTTTGGACTAATAAAATTTTTGAGCATAGTAGAAAGTTAATTAGAACTATTAGTTCGTAATAATAATTTTGAAATTAACAAAGAATAATTTATTTACACAGCCGAGAATGTAAGAAAATAGCAGTTTTAAAATATATATATTCCATGCACGTACTACAGAAAATAACTATTAAAAATAAAGGTATTTTTATAATTGTAGATAATAAATTGTGTCGGAAAAATAAAATCAAGACCGAAAAATATTAAAACAATCATAGTATTTTATTTCAAATAATATGAGTGTACAATCTCTATGAATCCTCTGATTCTTCATTCCAACAGTAAATAAAAGAGTCTTCGAGCTTAACCTTGAATTTTATTTTACTTTAATCCAAGTGCTTGGGGTCTGATCTTGATCTTGGCATATTTTTAATCCAAGGGCTTAGCAGTTTGTTCTTGAATCTTCCTCTTGATCTTTTAATCCTTAAAACACTTGAATGCTTGTAGTTTTTTGAGAAATCTGCAGCGTTTGATCCACGAGCTCTCTCTTGCTTCTTGTTATAACTTCTGGTGTCTTTTCTGGGTTATGAAGACCCCTATTTGTAATTGTGAGAGGGAAGAGTTATGATAAGAATAAACTCTTTTCGACCAATCAAATTGAAGTGTGACAAGGCCACATTTGATTGGCCAGAACATATCACTTGTACATGTGGCGCGGTTTCATTGGCCTTTTAATGTGACTTGGCATGCCTTGTCTTTTGACACGTAGCATGATCCTATTGGCTCTTTTGTTTGACTTGGTGCGCCACGTCATTTGACACGTGGCACCAAAATGGGCCTCTTGGAAAAAGATATTTTGGGCTTAATGAAATGGGCCCATCACTTTAGCTCAATTAAATGGGCTAGCCCAATGAATTTGCACTTATTTATTTTATCCATATGTATTAGACTTATATAATTAATCCAATTATACTTGTAGTATTTATTTCGATCAATATATCTTAAATTTATAATAAAATATAAATTATTTAAAATTTATATGCCTACAGTAATATACATTACATATTCTTGAATATTATGTTCAATTATATTATTTTTTCGACACTATATATTATAGAAAAATATTTTTTAATTTTTATTTTTAAATAAAATATTTTTGTTCTACGGGTAAGTCCACGATATTAATTAAAAAGAAATAAAATCATAATATTAAAAAATCAAAAAAAAGGAAGATAAATATTATAATTTAGAGGGTAAAATAGGTATTTGGTGATCAAAAGTTTGATAAATCTAATTGAGTAGCCTCTTGAGCACTATATGCATAGTTAAGTGACTTTGCTGTTACAAACGGAAGAAAAATATTTTGGTAGATAATTTCAAAAAGTTGAGTGACCATCTGAGTAATTGACTCTCCAATAAATTGGCCACCTGTAACTTTCACCTTATTGGTGGGGTTCATTCCCCTCCTCTACGTATAATAATTTTTCGTGATAAAGTACAACACGAAAAACATAAAAAGCTTATTGGTATTATAAAGCGTACTATGTTTGGATGGGCTTTAATGCTGGTCAAACCAGCTTTTAAGCTCTTTTTAACTTCTGGAAGTGTTTGGCAACTAAACAAATGGTTTAAAACAAGCTAAAATATGCTTTAAAAAAGCCAAAACCAACAAGTTGGATGAACCCAACTTTTTTTAAATTGGTTTAAAAGCCATATTGCTTTGACCAAGGATATTACATTCTTATCCCTTATAATTTTTTTTAATCTCGAAATTACCCCTCAGTACAAAACTTGAAATTAATGCTGTCTTCTTCCTTTCGAAATTGCAGAATCTACTCTTTATTTTACTTTTTTTCTTTCCCATTCTTCTCCAGATTAACGATTTATTTGCTCCCATTTTTTATTTTTTACTAATTTTTTTTAAAATATTAATTATTATTTTGGGTTGCTTTCTTCATACTGAAATTGTTCGTTTCTTTCTTCATACTACTTTTAGTTTTATAAATTGAAAGTGAATTAAATTTTTAATTATTATGTATTTCTTATAAAATAATAAAATAACAAGAGCAATATTGCAGAGAAAGAGAGAGAGAGAGAATTCTTATTGATTTTTTTTTTTGGATGAATTACAATGGAATAGAACCCTCTATTTATAGGGAGATAGTGACTTAGCCACCAAGTAATAAACCCTAGAATCTCTCTAAATATAGACATTCACCATAAATAAAATTCTATTTATAACACTCCCCCTTGAATGTCTATTCAACAGATAATGTGCCTCGTTAAAACCTTAACTAACATAAAACCCAGTGGGAAAAATTATAGAGAAGGAAAAAGAGTACACATGTTTAGAAATACATCTTTTGATTGCCTCGTTAAATACCTTGCAAGAAAAATCCAGTGGGACAAAACCTTTTAAGAGAAAAAGAGTACAACGCATATTAACTCCCCCTGATGAGAGCATCAATTCACATCCTTGAACTTTAGCATTCCAATCTTGTGCACCATCTTCAAAAAATCGTTGATAGATATTTGATAAATAAATCTCATATTAACTTCAATGAATATGTTGCACCTTGAAATCATTCCCGATAGAGATGAATTGTCTTCATATGATCTTGTTGGAATCATCATTTCAATATCTTTACATAAGGGTGAAAACTTTTGCTATCATATTATCATGCTTATAGTTATAGTAAGATACATTTGTGCACAAATTGCACTTAGGAAGTGGTACTTCAAGATCAAGAAATTGTATACGCTTCAAACAACTTAAATCCTTCATGATTGTCATATAAGTTAAGACATATAAGTCATATAATAGACTTTAGATGCATATCAAGTTTTCATGTCATGCTAGACATATAAGATATCGAAAACTGATTGCACATACCATTAACTTTATACTTTCTAGTGTTTGAACTACATGTTCAAAATTGCATGTCTTTCACATGAAACCAATTCTATTTGAATTGTGTCTCTTCTATTTGTCCACTATTTTTGTGTCTGTATTAGACAGACTTAAATTCTCATCTATATCTAGCGCTTCCATAGATTCGTTGACGAATATTTTATATCGGTTTTAACCTCCTTATTTTTCATAAAGACATAACATAGAGATCTCTTTATTCATATATTCAGGTACCTGAATCTCTCATGAGATTTTATGAAATATTATGTCATGTGATCTTCTAGATCACGTGCCTCCTTTATTATGATAATTTAGATCATTTGCTCATCTTCTTTATCAAGAAGTTTATTTGAAACCGATTTGTCTATACACTTTAAGCATACCATATACTTTGTCCTTCTAGGACTTAATAGGAGCATTTGCAATGAGAATATAGTTACTTTCTTTGGGTCAACAAATACATCTGGTCACGACCCAAAATTCATTAAGGGTCGTGATGACGCCGGACACCATTGTCACGCAATTCAACACTAATTAATTAGTAACTTTTTGTTTTAGATAACTCTTAATTTACTTCTTTTTTATATTTAAACAATAAAGAATAAGTTCCACTGAATAAATAAAAATATCTTTAACAATTTCAAATACTGTATAATCCCATGGACATCCCAGAACCCAATGTCACAAGTGCATGAGAAAGTACTAAGAGGATATAATAAAGTACAATCACTGTCCGAAATACAAATTGGAAAAAGTAAATATAATATGCTGGAAGAGACTATACTGGCTGCGGGTTGCCTCGAGAAATGCAGCACACCTAGTCTCCATATCATCCATGCTGCTACGCCCAGTAGGCCACTAGAAATACATGTACATGTGCAACAAAATGCATAGCAAGTGTAACATGAGTACGAAAATAATGTTTACTCAGTAAGTATCCCGCCTAATCTCGAAGAAGTAGAGACGATAGGTCGACTTCGACACTTACTAGTGGTCCAATAATGATAAATCGATAATGTAACAAATTGAGGATTTTTATATGGATGATTGTAATTCAATAAAGTGAAGCAAGTAAGCAATTCTTTCTTTTATAGGAAATTCCCAAATCCCTTTTCATCATTTATACATTTATTCTCAAACCGGGAAGAAACAATATCACTTCAATAAATTTCAAGGCAAACAAAACAAGCATGCGCAAATCAGGGACGTACGGCCCGATACAACAATATTTAAACAATGCACTGCCAGAGGGTCGAATGACACGAACCATAGATGCATCTATTACCCCGCTCGCGAATCATACATGCGACGCGGTCAAACATAAATAAACAATCACCCTGCTCGCGAATCATACTGCGTTGCAGGTACACATAGAAATACATACTCAACAGTCATTCAAGACATTCATCGAGGAGACAATTATTCGAGGAGGTGTAAATTTCACTTTTTACAAGCCATGAAAATGAAGTTTCTCTTTTAGAAAATCATTTGCCACTTCGGTATGATTTAAGCAATTTAAACAATCAATAAGGTTACAATTATCACAAGTAAAACATGATTTTGGGTCCTAGACCACCCGGACATAAGCATGATAGTAGCTACGCACGGACTCTCGTCATATCATGCGTACGTATCCCACACAAATAGGATCACATGACCAATTAACTCACCTACAGGGACAATTCCCTCTTACAAGATTAGAAAGGAGACCCACCTCGCTCTAGAGATCCATAACCGTTATTCCATGCCTTTCCGAAAACTCAAATCGATGCACATTGCTCCAAAACTAGCCAATAATTATGTAAACTCATTAATATATGATCAATTACTCATTATAATCCAATTAATAACAATTCCTAACCCCGATCGAAAAGTTGGCAAAATTAACCTCGGGCCCACGTGCTCGGATTTCTGAAATTTTTCGAAGATAAAATCTACCCATAAACTCACGACCTCAAATATATGATTTACTCCCAATTTCGTGCCCAAATCGTGGTCAAATTCCAAGAATACCAAATTTCTAGGTTTTTCTTCAAAACCCCAACTTTCACTAACTTCTCATATTTATAGAGCCCGTATTCATATTTATATCCATTCATAGACCTCAAGTTGATTCTAATTGTACCGAACTAGGCCAATAATCTTTCTTGGGTCCATAATAACCCCATTTTTTTCATAACACACAATCCGGAATAACCTTCCACATTCCACAACCAAATGGACAGAGTGCCCGTCAGGCATAAATTCTCAATTAGCAATAGTACCACAAGCTCCATACTTGGTTTAAATCCTCAATCAATTAAGTGACTACACGTCACACTTATACAATCTTTTCGTGGGATAGGCTCTCATGGTCTTCTGTACCAGGTAACAAGTCTGCACATCCATACCACCGGCCATGCAAATGCTGCAAAGTGAATCAAGGATTCGCAAGTCAATAATAAATCTCTTACTCATGACATTGATCTCAGGTGATGCTGAAGATAATACCAGCTTACTCTAAACATCTAAATTCTTTTCCTGCTCATCCGAGCCCGTGACCTCCTTATCAACACCGAACCGCAACCTTGATTCTCAACTTCCAAATCCCATGCGACTCACGGCACTTAATCATGGCAATGCGCAAGAGTACAAGAATTTCATCATAACTCCTGAACCACTAATGGGGTAAACACTTCATCATATAGAAGCCTTTTACTTAACTCATTTCAAGAGAACCATTATAACTCGTGACTAAATTCTCATAACCGCAGAAAATACCAATCTCAAGTAGTGGTCTAAACCACCATAACTCTTCCAGGATCCATATACATACAATAGTCCATAATACTTGAAAGCCTCCAAATAAAATCAATTACGGCAACCATCAAACCTCGCACGCATTACTGTAATCATGTGTATAATTTAACACACTGAGGAACTAATTGTTGCCACCATTATACCAATTTAACTATTGCTGATTGATTTTTACTTCTTCCAATTTACTCTAGGCTTGACTTAGGAATAATAGTAGCCCCATTCAAAACATCATGAACTCAAATCCGCACTCATCTTGAGTGACCTTATTTCATGAGACCACGCTATCTCAATTCCCACGAACCATCTCATACCCTCTTTATGCGTGTATTCGCATCCTCAACTGGTACATCCATTCTGATAATTCCTCTATGAATCCGAAGTCATTTTCTCCCATTCCTCTCAATTTATACCGTAGACCAAAGATAACACAAAACACTCCCAAGCTCCTTATCATAATCTACTGCAAAAGTTCCATACTCAACCATACTATGGACTCGAAACCCTTAGGCACCATACCTTAACCTTTGAACCCACTAGGGCTGTTATTGAGAGTCACCCACTCTGACTTGGTCCTGAATATAATCAACTACAAGGCTCCGCTAGCACATGACCACCCTCTCAAAGAAGCACCCGGCCAAATCACCTTCCTTGCAACTCATTTCTACGTGAAGCATAATTCTTGAGTCTTCCCAAATCATGAACATGAATCGATGATGCCAATTATAGAACACATTCTTCAATTCATTTGCTCAAATTACCACTGATGTTCTCTTTCCTTAGTCGCAATAACCCATCAATTTGCTGATAACTAGAAATCTCACAAATAGGCGACCAGGCAATCCAACCGGGGGTGGTGGGACTCTCCCACTTAGCTTGAAGCCACTATTACACAACTTTGGAACCTACCAAGATTCTTTATCTCTTATTGACATGACCTTGCGCAATTAAACCGCCAGATTCCTCGAAATCCTTCCGTTAGCATTTCATGAACACTTTGAATCTCTATCAACATTCACATATTAGACCTCTTACCGGATAGCCAGTAAAATCCTTCACATGAGTTTCACCAACCACGCGACTGCTGACCTGCTCATAAGAAATAACCTACCTGAGCCTGTGCTCATTCACCAGCTGTACAAGTCCATTCACTCCTCGTAGACATCAACTAAATATGCAACAATATCTTCTAATTCAAAGTCATGTTGTATCCTTCTTCATATCAAGCAGCTCCTTTCCGTCATATCAAATCTCCTGCCGTTATGCTAGCCAATATTTCAAGTTAAGCTCGTAGACCTAGTCACTATCCACCATGAATCCCAAATCACTCTAAGATCCTCCCAAGGCACGTAGTCATCCTACCATAGAACCCTTGTGCTGCTTTGCCACTCTCCCACTTTGGTCAAACTCACTCCTTTAAGCAACTACTCAACTCTTGTTTCCCACACTTGGCCTTCCAGGAGTTTAATCACCACAAGACACTTCTCACATGCCCTTCCTCATCCTTCGCTGCCCAGTCAAATATGTAGGAGGAAATATCTCGTACCATATCTGCAGGACCATTTCAATTCCTTAATTCCCTATTTATATTAAGTGCTTCACATCGCATAAGATTGAGTAGGATGGAAACAAGGGCATAAGAATTAAAGGAATCAAACTGCACGATGAGGAATCAAGAAGGGAAGTGCTCCTAACAGCCATGTAGCCTCTCGAAGATAAGTACAGACGTCTCTGTACCGATCCGCAAGACTCTACTAGACTTGCTCATGACTCGTGAAACCTAAGGGAACCTAGTGCTCTGATACCATGTTGTCACAACCCATAATCCACTAAGGGTCGTGATGGCACCAGACACCATTGTCAGGCAAGCCAACACTAATTAATTAGCAACTTCTTGTTTTGGATAACTCTTAATTTACTTCTTTTATTTATTTAAATAATAAAGAATAAGTTTTACTGAATAAACAAAAATAGCTTTAACAATTTCAAATGATGAATAATCCCATGGACATCCCAGAACCCGGTGTCACAAGTGCATGAGAAATTACTAAGAGGATCTAATAAAGTACAATCATTGTCCGGAATATAAATTGGATAGAAGTAAATACAATACACTAGAAGAGACTATACTGGCAGTGAATCGCCTTGTGAAATGCAGCTCACCTAGTCTCAGTATCATCCATGCTGCTACGCCTAGTATGCCGCTAGAAATACTTGTACCTATGCAACAAAATGTACAGCAAGTGTAGCATGAGTACGAAAACAAATTGTACTCAGTAGGCATCCCACCTAATCTCGAAGAAGTAGAGACGAGAGGTCGACTTCGACACTTACTAGTGGTCCAATAATGATAAATTGATAATGTAACAAATTGAGGATTTATAAAAGCATGATTGTAATTTAATAAAGTGAAGCAAGTAAGCAATTCTTTCTTTTATAGGAAATTCCCAAATCCCTTTTCATCATTTATAAATTTATTCTCAAACCGGGAAGAAACAATATCACTTCAATAAATTTCAAGGCAAGCAATACAAGCATGCGCAAATCATGCCGAGGACATACAACCTGATCTAACAATATTTAAACTACGCACTGCCAGAGGGTCGAATGGTACGAATTATAGATGCATCTATTAACCCGCTCGCGAATCATGCATACGACGCAGACAAACATAAATAAACAATCACCCTGCTCGCGAATCATACATGCGATGCAGGTACACATAGAAACACATACTCAAACAGTCATTCAAGACATTCATCGAGGACACAATTATTCGAGGAGGTGTAAATTTCTCTTTTTACAAGCCATGAAAATGAAGTTTCTCTTTTAAAAAATCATTTGTCACTTCGGTATGATTTAAGCAATTTAAACTATCAATAAGGTTACAATTATCACAAGTAAAACATGATTTTATGTGACGACCCAAAGGGTCATCGCCTGTTTCCTTATTCGTTCAGTGCTTCCGAGGCCTTAAAAACCTCATTTTTACTTGCCTCATAATCGTGCACAGTCTGGACGCGTAGCCGAAAAGCTTTTATGTTGAAATATGTGAAATCTGTGAAACATTTGAAGAATTTTGATACTAATATGATTAAATTTGACTTCGGTCAATATTTTTGGTAAACGGACCCGGACCCCTGATTTGATGGTCCCGGAGGCTCCGTAGAAAAATATGGGACTCGGGCATGTGCCCGGAGTCGAAATCCGAGGTCTAGAACCCAAGTAAAAGAAATTTTATGTTTAATTGTTTTTCTGAAATTGTTAAGGAAAATGGAAATGAAAATTGATTAAAAGACTATGGTATCGGGCTCGTATTTTGGTTCCGACGCCTGGTACAAGTCTTATATATTGTTTAAGCGCTTTCTGTGAAGTTTGGTCGAAATCGGACGTCATTTGACGTGTTTCGGACTATAAGTTCCAAGTTTGAAAGTCCAAGAAGTTTAGAAGAAAAATCATGTGTTTTGAG
>MU766193.1:79206-120029 GCA_026770625.1 Nicotiana glauca | reverse complement strand
ATTCGAGAGTTGATCTTAGCGGAGGCCCATAGTTCTCGGTATTCTATTCACCCGGGCGCCACGAAGATATATCAGGACTTGCGGCAGCATTATTGGTGGCGTAGGATGAAGAAGGATATTGCTGCGTATGTGGCTCGGTGTTTGAACTGTCAGCAAGTCAAGTATGAACATCAGAGACCCGGTGGCTTGTTTCAGAGGATTGAGCTTCCCGAGTGGAAGTGGGAGAGGATTACCATGGATTTCATTACTGGACTTCCGTTGACACGGAAGAAGTTTGATGCCATTTGGGTCATTGTTGATAGGCTGACCAAGTCAGCACACTTCATTCCAGTAGCAGTCTCCTATTCATCCGAGAGGTTAGCGAAGATTTATATCCGGGAGATTGTTCACCTTCATGGTGTACCGGTATCCACCATTTCAGATCGGGGTACGCAGTTTACCTCGCGCTTCTGGAGAGCGGTTCAGCAAGAGTTAGGCACCCAGGTTCAGTTGAGCACAGCATTCCATCCTCAGACGGACGGTCAGTCCGAGCGGACTATTCAGATTTTGGAGGATATGATCCGAGCTTGTGTCATTGATTTTGGAGGCTCGTGGGAGCAGTTTTTGCCTTTAGCAGAATTCGCCTACAACAACAGCTACCAGTCCAGCATCCAGATGGCTCCATATGAGGCGTTGTATGGTAGGCGATGTCGGTCTCCAGCCGGATGGTTTGGGCCGGGAGAGGCTCGGATGTTGGGTACAGACTTAGTTCAGGAGGCCTTAGATAAGGTCAAGATCATTCAGGAGAGGCTGCGTTTAGCTCAGTCTAGGCAGAAGGGTTATGCAGATCATAAGGTCCGAGATGTAGATTTTATGGTTGGTGAGCGGGTATTGCTCCGAGTTGCGCCTATGAAGGGCGTGATGAGGTTCGGAAAGAAGGGCAAGCTTAGCCTTAGGTACATTGGTCCGTTTGAGATTCTTGATTGAGTGGGAGAGGTGGCTTATAGACTTGCATTGCCGCCTAGCTTGTCAGCCGTGCATCCAGTTTTTTATGTGTCTATGCTTCGGAGGTATCACGGCGATCCTACACATGTGTTAGACTTCATCATTGTCCAGTTGGACAAGGACTTATCTTATGAGGAGGAGCCGGTAGCTATTCTAGACCGGCACGTTCGTCAGTTGAGATCTAGGAGTTTTCCCTCTGTTCGTGTTCAGTGAAGAGGTCAGCCCCCTGAGGCCTCGACCCGGGAGTCCGAGTCTGATATGCGGGGCCGTTATCCACATCTGTTCCCCGACTCAGGTACTTCTTTCTTTTGTCCGTTTGAAGACGAACGGATATTTTAGAGGTGAAGGATGTGACGACCCAAAGGGTCATCACCTGTTTCCTCATTCGTTCCGTACTTCCGAGGCCTTGAAAACCTCATTTTACTTGCCTCGATTTGCATGCGCAGTCCGAGCGAGTAGCCGGAAAGCTTTTATGTTGAAATATGTGAAAAATTTGAAGAATTTTGATATTAATATGATTAAATTTGACTTCGGTCAACATTTTTGGTAAACGGACCCATGATTTGACGGTCCCGGAAGGTCCGTAGAAAAATATGGGACTCGGGCATGTGCCCGGAGTTGAAATCCGAGGTCTAGAACCCGAGTAAAAGAATTTTTATGTTAAATTGTTTTTCTAAAATTGTTAAGGAAAATGGAAATGAATATTGATTAAAAGACTATGGTATCGGGCTCGTATTTTGGTTCCGACGACCGGTACAAGTCTTATATATTGTTTAAGCGCTTTCTGTGAGGTTTGGTTGAAATCGGACGTCGTTTGACGTGTTTCGGACTATAAGTTCCAAGTTTGAAAGTTCATGAAGTTTAGAAGAAAAATCATGTGTTTTGAGGCTTGATTCTATGTAAATGATGCTATTTTGGCGATTTGATCGCACGAGTAAGTTCGTAGGATGTTTTTGAGGTTGTGTGCATGTTTGGTTTAGAGCCCCGAGGGCTCGGGTGAGTTTTGGATAGGTGTCGAGTTGCATTTTTGAACTTTGGAAAATAATTGCAGGTCAGGTCTAATATCTTCGCATTTGCAAAGGATTTCTTGCAAATGCGAGACTCGCAAATGCGAACTCTCCAATCGCAAATGCGAAGTCTGGGGATTTGGCTTGGGATCGCAAATGCGAATAAATTGCTCGAAAATGCGAGTAAGGGAATTTCAGGCACTGGTCGCAAATGCGATCACAGTGCCCGCAAATGCGAGACTGCCAAGATCGCAAATGCGATCGATACTTCGCAAATGCAAAGTCTGTGCTTAGGCCCAGTGTTCGCAAATGCGAAATAAAATGTCGCAATTCCCAGCCCTGTTTGGTTCGCAATTGCGAACCAAAGTTCGCAATTCCCATATCCGCAGCCCAACAATTTTTATACTTAGTCTAAATTTCATCACTTTTCACCATTCTTTCAAAACCCAAACACCATAGGCGATTTTTCAAGAGCAAACTTCATCCCAAATCACTTGTAAGTTGATTTTTACTCGATTCTTTCAATCTTTAACATCATTAAACATGTTTTCCACTTGAAATCAAGGATTTTCATGGGTGAAATTGGGGTTTTTGGGTAGAGCCTAGGTTTTCTATAAATTGGGGAGTTGGACCTCGATTTGAGGTCCGATTTCAAAACAAATTACATATTTGAGTTCGTGGGGGAATGGGTAACCCTAAACCCTATACATATTTGAGTTCGTGGATTTTGGTCCGAACCTCGGGTTTTGACCACGTGGGCCCAGGGGTGTTTTTAAAATTTTTGGGAAAAACTTGGGAAAATCATTTTTTATGCATTCAAATTGATTCATATAGTGTTTATTAAAGTAATTGAACAATTTGTGATTAGATTCGAGCGAATTGGAGGTGGAACCGCGAGGTAAAGCTATAGTTGAGGATTAAGTGGATTTCAAGGCTTTGAGGTAAGTGTTTGGTTTAACCCTAGCTTGAGGGAATAGGAGTTGAGTCTTGTTGCTAATTGCTATGTGATCGAGTACGATGTATAGGCATGGTGACGAGTATCTAGACATCGGTCTTATAATGTGATTACCATGACTTGGTTGTGAACTATGTGTTTATTGGAGAAATTCTATATGTTGTGAATAATATGTGAACGGTAAAAATAATTATTTGATTCCTGGGAGCATTGGCTCGAATTGTGATACGAATATTGAAAGTATATGAAATGACTGGATTCTTTGGAGTGTTGGCTCAAAATGGTAGAGTGGATTATAAGATAAGAAAAGTAAAAAAAAGAAAGCGTTGTTGATTATTCCCTTGTCGGGATGTTTGGTTGAACTTGTTGGATTCTTTCCCTTGCCGGGATTTTTGTCAAATATTTGCTTATTTTTATGTCACTTAATTATGACTGTTGTTTGGGGAACCCGACTATTAAATGACATTGAGGAGCGGGTTGCACGCCGCAACAATGATATTGAGGATCGAGTTGCGCGCCGCAACAATGATATATGAGGGTCGGGTTGCGAGCCGCAACAGTGATACCTGATAAGTGGTATTTATGGGTTGGGTTGCACTCCGCAATAGTGATATTTTTGGAGCGGGTTGCACGCCGCAACAGTGATATTTGTGGAGCGGATTGCACGCCGCAACAGTTATTGATACCATGTGTTTGTATTGAGAATTGTTTCCTTGTTCATTGGGAATCTAAGTTGTTCTAGTTTGTTATTTGGGATTACTATTGAGATTGTATCTCCTCATAGCATGTCTTCCCCTTCCATGTTGTTAATTGCCTTGTATTCGATGTTCCGTTGTATATTTATAACTGCACAGGTTTATGTGGTGTCCCGTCTAGCCTCGTCACTACTTTGCTGGGGTTAGGCTAAACACTTACCAACACATGAGGTCGGTTGTGCTGATGCTACACTTCTGTGCATTTTGCACAGGTACAGGTTTTGAGGAGCAGCAGCAGTAGTAGTACGGGAGCAGGATTTCATATTTCACGAGACTGAGGTAGCCTTGCAGGCGTCCGCAGGCCCGGCGTCTCTTCTTTATGTTTTCTTATTTGTCTGTTGCCTCATTGTTTCGAGACAGACAGCTGTTATATTTCTTTCAGACCTTTGTATTTAGTTCATTCATAGAAGTTCGTGAGTAATGTGACACCAAATCTTGGGTAGAGGATATATTTAACTGTTCCGCATTTCAATTCATATTTATCAAATAGACTTCCGCTATTGTTCTCATTAGAATTAATGTTTTATATTGAAGCTATAGACTGTTAAGATAATTGTTTAATGATGAAAAGGTAAATAAGTTGGCTTGCCAAGCTATCACGAGTAGGCACCATCACGATCCCGATGGTGGGAAATCCGGGTCGTGACATTTTGGGTCCTAGACCACCCGGACATAAGCATGATAGTAGCTACGTACTGACTCTCGTCACATTGTGCGTACGTATCCCCCACAAATAGGAGCACATGATCAAATAACTCACCTATAGGGACAATTCCCTCTTACAAGGTTAGAAAGGAGACCCACCTCGCTCCGAAGATCCATAACCGTTATTCCATGCCCTTCCGAAAACTCAAATTGATGCACATTGATCCAAAACTAGCCAATAATTATGTAAACCCATTAATATATGATCAATTACTCATTATAATCCAATTAATAACAATTTCTAACCCCGATCGAAAAGTTGACAAAACTAACCTCGGACCCACATTCCCGAATTTCCGAAATTTTTCGAAGATAAAGTCTACCCATAACCTCACGAACTCAAACATATGATTTACTCCCAATTTCGTGCCCAAATCGTGGTCAAATTCCAAGATTACCAAATTTCTAGGTTTTTCTTCAAAATCCCAATTTTCACTAATTTCTCATGATTTTCCATGTTAAAATCTAGATATAATCCAAGTAATTAACTTGCAATAGGTGGGAATCGCTTACCTTGATGTGGATGATGAAAATGGAGCTCCAAAATTGCTCCTAGGTCGGCTCTCATGGAGGAAATGATATGAAATGAGCCAAACCCTTTTCTTTACACTTATACACTGCCCAGGTGACTCTTCTTCGCGTTCGCGAGATCCCCGTCGCGTTTGCAAAGATAAAATTTGCCAAAAACTTTTTTTCAATCTCTTCTCAGACAGCCTCTAGTATAATAGCAATAATTTTTTGTAAAAACCTCCAAATGACAAATGGTTTAATGTTCGAAAAACTAAACACAAATTTCTACAACTTTCAAGTTTTGGAGATTTCTCAATTCCTTATAGATTTTGAGATATAAGCTGCCAAAGTCAGCCCTGTGCAACGCAAATTTCTTCTTCATCTTCACGGACAATCTGTAGTTACCAGACATACCTTTTCGTACACAAATTCAAATGCTAAAAGGTTTACCTGTCTGAAAACTATACACAAAGGTCTACGACTTTTGTTTTTTGGGTCATCTCCAAATTCCTTGTAGATTGTGAGATATTAGTCTTCGAAGTAAGACCTGCGCAACAGAAATTCTTCTTCTTCGCGAACGCAGGACACATTTCGCGATCGCGAAGAAAAAAATCCCAGAAGCCAAATCCTTCTTCACGAACGTGAGAGGACCCTCGCTGACGCGAAGAACAAACCAGACACCAGCATCAGCAGTTCCAACATAGCCCGAAATGCTCCGAAACCACCCCGAAACACACCCAAGGCCCCCGGGACCCCGTCCAATCAAACAACTCAGTCCCCTAACATAACACGGACCTGCTCAAAGCCTCAAATCACGTCAAACAATGCTAAAACCATGAATCGCACTCTGATACAAGCTTAATGAACTTTAGAATTTCAAGCTTCTATATTCGATGCCGAAACCTATCAAATCGCGTCCGATTGACCTCAAATTTTGCACAAAAGTCATATTCAACATTACGGACCTACTCCAACTTCCAGAATCAAAATACGACCCCGTTATCAAAAAGTCCACTTTCGGTCAAACTCCTAAAAACCTTCAAATTTTTATATTTAGCCAAATGACTCCAAAATGACCCACGGACCTTCGAATTCACTTTCGATCGCGCTCCCAACATCAAAATCACCACACGAAGTTATTCCCAAACTCGAAATCCCGAACGACATTGATAACACTGAAATGCACTTCAACCCAAACTTATGAAATTCTTCCAAAAATGCTAACTTCCACAATAGGTGCCGAAATGTTCCCGGGTCTTCCAAAACCTGATCCGGACATACGCCCAAGTCCTAAATCATCATACGAACCTACTAGAACCTTTGAATCCTGATTCTGAGATCGTATACTCAAAACTCCAATCTTAGCCAATTCTTTCAATTTAAAGCTTCCGAAATGAGAATTCTCTTTCCAAAGTAATTCCAAACTTCCCAAAATTTAGTTCCGACCATGCGTACAAGTCATAATACCTGAAATGAAGCTACTCAAGGCTTCAAACCGCTGAACGACGCGCTAGAGCTCAAAATGACCGATCGGGTCTTTACATTCTTTCCCACTTAAACATATGTTCGTCCTCGAACGTGCTGAGATCGGAGTTGTCTGAATTCACTGTTTAAAACCCTGAGCACCTACCCATGCTACCACAGCTCAGTTGAGCACAACAACTCGATCAAATCTAAAGATATTCCCTGTTATTCAAACAAATAAGCTTAGAACCCAATTCCAACATCCAGAATTCTCCGCCAGACCTGCTTCCAACATATGAACAGCGTATGAATCACTACACGAGGTACCAGAACATGACTTCATACCTTTGCTGAATTCTCACCATGCACCACATCATTCACAAGACCATAGTAACATTCTCTGATCATAATAACCCCCATTCCCTGAATCTGATGCTCACCACGCACCTCATGATACATATGAGTCCTGTTCCAACTCTCGCAACACCGCCACAACAGAAGAGACATGTAAAAATCCATAACCAACTGCCAAGTCAACAAATCATTGAGGCTACACTCCTAACAAGAACACTACCTCATTCTGAACCAAATAATGATCTTTGCTCTTTAATATACTTCATGCAATCCGACTGCACTGCTCCTAGATCTAATAACCTTGTCTCACCCAGTACGAACTGCTCAGGCAACAAGCCACCCCTGACATGACCAAAAGTGTCGTATGATGCCACAACGTGCCAATAGGCCACAAGCTCGAACGTGATATATAAGGAAAACAAACTCTGGAAGGGACTGCTCTACTCACGCAACTAATATGAACTTTCCTTAGAAAATGGGAAACAAAACACATAAAAACAAATATAGGGAACTGTACTCAACATCACACTGTCGCAGTGTGCAACCCGATCCAAACAACATACTCGTGGCGGCGTTTCACCCGATACACACATATAATTCACATAAGAAGATACACACCAAGAAAAATCACTCATTACAATAAAATACCAAATATCGGCCACAAGCACGCTAAGTGCATAATACCATCCCTGGGAGACCGATAACGCCATACGCTACAAAACTCAAGCACAACTGAAGTGTGATATATGATGTGAATCTCAAGAGCCATCCTGCTCACATAACACCTGTCGCGCCCACTTTTTCCTTCGCGGAATCGGGTTTATGATATTTGGTTGGGACAACTCTTTCCTTTTGGGAAAAGGGTTATGCAATTTTTGAAGAGTCACCACCTAACGATTTTAAGGTGTGTTAGGGCACCTTATGGGTTCAACAATAATTATATTGGATAACCAGAGATAGGGTAAGGGCTTAAAATTATCCTAAGGGAAGGTATTAGGCACCCCTCAAGATCCACTAATGTGGTTCCCGGCCAGATAGTTCTTTGAATTTGTGCAATTAACAAGTAAAAAACAAGGCTCAAATAAGAGGGGATTTTAAATACACAAGTGTTTGAAAATGATTAGATGAAGCAAAAGTTTTGAAAAGAATTATAACTAAGAATACTGATGAATGTAAAGGGGTCCTAGGTTTATTTGTAATACGGATCACATCAATGCACTACCCGGTAATCACTCCTCTAAAGAGGGGCTACACGAGGCATTAGCGCACCGGTCATCATGTCCATATCTACCCTTCCCACCGTGTAAAGGTATTAAAATGCGGATTGGTCTCGACCTCTTTTGCGTGCTATTAACCGTCCCATTCCTATCAGTCCCGGGGGAATTTAGGACTACTATTCCTATAAGCGGGGGAGGATTTTAGGCTGACTCTTAGTCTTAAAGGTAAAAGGCTAAGGCGTCATACAAAAAACACGTAGGACTGTATTCAAAGGGGAAACATGTAAACAAATAAAAAGTTAATATAATCCTCCGCAAATACTGCATATAAATAGCACGACTCAAATACAGTTAAATTTTGAATTAAAAAAAAGAATCCTAAAGTAGGGATTTGAGTTAGAACCAGATTCATTATATAGCTCAGATAAGAAGTTCGAATCAGGCCTGCCTGCTGGTTATAGCAGTTGCTAATTAAATAAAAAGCGGATTGAGTTTTATCATTATTATTACCTAAGGCTTGCCTAGGCCTAATAGTGATGTCCTAGGAGCATGATATCTATTGCTGATTAGGAATGTAGTAAAACAGTAAACAATTCTAAACGAACAATTGGATCATATAGGCATGCTTTCTAAACCGTATTGATAAAAGGAGTAGGTTGTTTAAACTGATTCAAAATAGTACGAGTTGAACTGATTTTTTAACTAAACTAGTTTTAGGTCCTATAGGCATGGTATCTAATTGAACTGGTTTTCATTCTTACAAACATGGTATCTAAGTATTTCAATGCTAGTTTTTGTCCTATAGGCATGATGTCTAAGTGTGGAAGTAAAAAATGCAGAATTTATCAAACAGATCCTATAGGCATGATATCTAAGTGTGGAAGTAAAACATGAAGAATTAAACAGATTCGATCTACTCTCAAAACATGCATAATTACCCCCATCCCTTTTCACTATCCAACCCCAATGTTTATTACAAATTATTACAGACTAGATACTTAAAATATAAAAGAAGTACAGAAATAAGAAATTACAACCAAAAAAAGCCCGATCCTGACTTCCTATCTCAATTATATAATTAATCATTTCAGATGCTATGATGTTCAAATCCTTTCTCATACCTGGGTGTGTCAAAGTTCCCTAAGGTCTCAAGGGACCCCGGGCAGTACTTACACACAGGTTTGCATAACTAGACAGGAATGAGTGCAGTATGGAAGGGCCAGCCCTTATGTGTCCAAGTTCAGAGGGAGATCAAGGGTACCAAAGCAAGGATCACACAAGGGGGGCAGAACCTAAGTTCTAAGAATATAGTAGAAATGCAGGACAGGGATTGATTAAAACTGAGTTGGAAATAGTAAGTTGTAAAGGGTGATTTGAAAACAGTAGTAGTAAATCTCAAAATACATAGAATAAATAGTTACACAAAGGGGTCAAGGGGTTTTTGGAATACATTGTATGAAGCATATGACCCCGGAAAGGGGCAGGTTTGGTCATGCCCAGTAATAGATAATGTTGGCCTGCCCATAAACCAACCAAAGGAACACACACTCATAGAGGGGTTATGGAGTTTGGGATTCATAAGTCAGAAAATAACATAACAAGAAACTAACAGAGTACATTCATAGGGAAACATTAATCTAAAAAAGGGAAGGGAACATATTTCAGCATGCTAGTAATGTAACTTGATTGCAAAAACATAAGCAGCAGTAGACAAGAATGAGAGAAGTTGAAACAATCAAAGAAACATATTGTTGTTGAGACTTAAAGAGTAAACTAGTACATACCAGTAGAGAAGAAAAATGCAGAAAGGTAAAGTAAACAAGAGTCCACAGTCTAGCATTGACTCTCAGTCGGCTAGGCAAAGCAAAAACACAAGTAGCAGTAAAGAAAGAGAGAGAGTTTTAAGTGTAAGTGTGTATTTTTCACTCAAGTTGTTCGTGTGTTAAAACAAAAGAGGAGGTGGGTATTTATAGTTTTGAAAACGAGTAGAAAAAATAAGGCAATCAGTAAAGTCTTAACACAAACATGGAAACAATCACAAGTCAGAATCAATTAACACAAGTGATTCCCTTTAATTAATGAATCACTGTTTAACGGGTAGCAGCATGTCTAATTAAGGAAAGAAATCAGTTTGGGGACATATTGATTATTTCCATATGAGAGGTAGTAAAAGTATGAAGTAAATAATCAAGTCTAAGTACAAAATAGGCTTATTTTGGGAAAGGATTCAGTAAGGTAAACTATCACAATAAAGGGAAAGGATTCGATTAATTTCAAACAGGTGAGTGAAATTAGGGTTGATAAAAGAAAAGCTTTTGCAATCAGTCACAAGACAAGGTCAATCAAGGAAGAAACTTTAGTATATAAATAGGGTGAACAGAAGCATCAGACATGCGAGGCCAAACACATTGGCAAAGAGATAACACTAACAAACAGTAGTGGCAGAAATAGGCTAGGATTCAGTAGTAAGAAAAATATTCGAGGCATAGTAGTCAAGTAGGTCAAGTAGTCACATAGAATCAACAGCGAAAAAGAACATAGTATCAGGTAAGGGAAAATAGAAACAAGAAAAGGTCTCACAATAACAAATGAGGCAGAACTCCTAAGAAATGTAGGGCTTTAACAGTAGTCGAGTTTAAGAGCTCAAATCGGATAGGTCAAACAAAGGAAGAACCTAATCAAACAAATATACATTCAAACAAGCAAAGATTGTTTCGGAATTCGGATAAGACCAAAAGAGCTAGGGTTTTCAACATGCTGATTCAAATAGAAGGAAAGCGTAACAAGTTGTTTGAGCATAATAAAATCATGAAACAACACTAAAAATCAGAGAAGAAGTATTTTGATAAACTTAAAGGAAACCCTAATCGTTGAAAAGTGAAGAGTCATTTTGAAAGAAAAGTCAAAGAACCTTCAAGAAACACTTCAAAAGCTCATAGTAAGCATAGATCTAAGATAGATCTGAAAGAAATCGAAAGGTCTTAGAGATTAGGGTTTCAGAGAACCCAAAAAAGTGAGAAAGACTTCGAAAGTTAACAATCTAACCAGAAAAAGTCAAGGATCGGCCTTGAAAGGCCAAGAATGACCGGAGAAAGGTCGCGGATGGCTGGAGAAAGGCCATGAACAACAGTCGAGCAAGGACTGGACCAGACTCCTTCAAGGTCTGGCCATGACACCACAAGAACAAACACCCAGGAGCCATAGGAGGCTGATGCACTTCTCAAATGACCACGAGGGGCCATGGATTAGGTAGGTATTAGGGTGGATTATGGTGGGATTAGAGGGTGATGGCTAGGGTTCAGGTAAGGTTTCAGAGAGAATTGAGAGAAAGGGGGATTCAAGGGCGGCATTTGGTGAAGAATGAGGTAGGGTAAGGAGTTGTTTAAGGTTAAAAAGGAAAGGGCTAATATTGGTCGTTGATCTGAATGATCAACGGCTTGGATTAAAGAGGGTAGGTGGGGAATCTGGGTTGGGTCATTTAATTTGGTTGGGGGGTCGGGTTTGAATGGGAATTGGCATTGGGTTCAATTTGGAATCAGATTTAGGCTACAATTGAAATGTAATTGGGCTATTATTTAAATAGCCAATTTTCCCTTTTGTAATTATTAAAAAAATAGTAAATTAATTTTTGGAAATAAATTGAAAGCACTAAATGATTTATGATATATAATTGACACTTTAAAAATATAGGACTTGATTTTATGGATATAAAAGTAATTAAATCTTAAAAGCGGCTAATATTGCAATTGTGCACTTTAGCTTTGAAAAATACTAAACAAATTTGTAAAAATATGCAAAAATTGTTTTATCTATATTTTTGCATAAAGATGAAAATCCAATAGATAATTTACCAAAAATAATAGTTTTGGAAATAATTATTGGGTTTTCTAGATAAAAAGGGGAAATAAATTGACTTAAAAATCTTTAAATTAGGGAAAAAATAATAAAACGCTTGAAAATGCTTACATATGCATATATATGCCATTTTGAAGTCATTTTTCATACTAAAAATATATAGGGAAAAATTGGGTATCAACAGCTGCCCCTTTACCCGGGAAGGATGAAAGAGTTTTCGGGTAAAGATATGATGGCCAATTTTGATCGAGCGAAATGGTTTGAAGAGGTTTAGGCCGTACCCTGGCTTCTGAGCTGCCTACATATCCCTGGTTTTACTGGAATCAAGCCATATGCAGTTCAGGATCCGTCGACGGAGTATGGCAACGGTACTTTCCAAGAACAAACGCAATATCTCGAGCTGGGTGAGTGGATGGCTTACGGGAATGGTTAGGTTTGGATATGGCTGTAGGCATTGGAGAGGAATCGCTTCCGTCGGGACGGCTATTTCTTGCCGGTTTTACCTAAAAATAAACAATACAAGCATATATTGTGCGTAAATTTAGACATGATGCAAATTCCTGTTGGACCATGAACGTTGTCTTTGAACGGTTAGGATGAAGTCTTTAGACCATGATGTCCTAGTCCATGAAGCATATAATAAAGGATTCTCGGGCCACGAAATAATGTTCTCGGTCCATGAGGATGGTGCCTCCGAACCATGATCCCTTTGAATGATGATATGCAAAAGATTGGAAGAAATCCTCAGGCCATGACATGGTGTTCTCGGGCTATGAAGATGGTGCCTCCAAATGATGACGCCTTTGGATGAGTTGGAGATATTTTAGCCCATGAATGATGTAGTAGAATGTGGCGATCTTTCAGCCGTACAATGTGGCGATCTTTCAGCCGTGCAATGTGGCGATCTTTCAATCGTGCAATGTGGCGATCTTTCAGCCGTGCAATGCAGATGGAGACAGCGTTTAGTCTCGGAAGTCAGAATAGTAGCCTTATGTAAGTTGGAAGGCAGAGCTTAACCTCGAAAGGCAGAATAGTAGCCTTATGCAAGAAATGAAATAGCAAATGGCAGTAGAGTTTTCTTAGCTGATAGCAGATTGCGGCATGGTGATTACTGGGAGCGAAACATTAGGGGTGCGTGCTGATAGCAAATATTGCTAAGTGCAATAGTCCGGAGAATCGTATTCTTGAACAATGTTTGTTCTGTGAGCGTACAGTATGTTCAATGATTTTGTAATCTTAGAGCCTGCATCCAAAGAAAAATCGTGAGTTTTGTAAAGGGGATGGTTAGTTCGTATCCCCACTGGCTTTGCATGACTCATTCTGCTTTGATCTGGTGATACTATCTGCATAATTGGGGTAGCGTTGCTAAACAAAGCAGTTTCACTAATAGACATGCGCGATTTTGTAAAAGTATGACATAAATGTATAAAAAATAGTTTTTTTTAGATGAACCGATGACTGTGACGTGGTTAGAGACGTTGCAACCTCTCTTGCTATGGAATTTTGAGGTTCCCCCTCAAAATTCTGTCCTAGTTTGATGGGTTAACGTTTCTGACTGTTGCTCGTGCGGCGATCGGCTAAAATTACTTCGGAATTTTGATGGTCCTCCTCAAAATTCTGTCCCAGTTTCCAATTTCGGGTGGAAATGAAAATTTTATTGAATTGTGACCGAACCCATAAGGCTGCCTACGTATCCCCTCTTAAACAGGAATCACGTCAGGCGTAGTTCAATTTCACATCATATAGGGGAAGCATAAAGATTACACATAGTAGCGCTTGACTACATCTGAATTAATCGTCTTTGGCCAAACTTATCTGTCCATTTCTGCAAATATGAGGGCGCCTCCTGTCAAAACCCAGTAAACCATGTATGGGCCCTGCCATTTGGGAGAGAACTTCCCTTTGGATTCATCTTGATGCGGAAAATTTTTCTTTAACACCAACTGCCCCAGTGTGAACTGTCTCGGCTTGACTCTTTTGTTGAAGGCTTTGGACATTCTGTTCTGACATAGTTGACCATGGAAAACTGCGTTCATTCTCTTTCCGTCTATAAGAGAAAATTGCTCATAACAGCTTTTTACCCATTCTGTGTCGTCAAGCTCAGCTTCGTGTATGATCTTTATGGAATGAATTTCTACTTTGGCAGGAATGACGGCTTTTGTACCATAAACCAACATATAAAGGGTTGCCCCGGTTGATGTGCGGACCGTGGTGCGATACCCCAATAGAGAAAATGATAACTTCTCGTGCCATTGTTTATGTTTTTCTATCATTTTCCTCAATATCTTCTTGATATTCTTGTTGGCGGCTTCCACAGCTCCATTCATTTAAGGCCTATAGGTTGTGGAATTCTTGTGTCTGATCTTGAAAGTTTCACACATGGCTTTCATCAAGTCACTGTTGAGATTGGAGCCATTATCAATAATGATTTTTAGACTCATGTCAGGTTTGAACTTTCTGAGCTTTTGGTTTACCGGTGGACACATTGGATTGGTTGGCAGTTTGTGAGCCACAATAGACGTACTCAGACCAGTCATGTGATCATACGACCAGGCGAATATGTCCTCATATCCTTTTAGGAACTCTGTGTATTCTTTCTTCTCTGATGGTGATAGGTAAATACTGATTCGTGTTTCCTTGGCATTTTCTGCGTCTACCAGGTTAACAATTTTGGTCTCGTCCAGGTTGGAATTAGGTATGTTCTCAAAGTTCTCAACTTCTTTGACAATCTCATCAGGTATGTCATCTTCTTCTGAATCAATGTCCATTTGTTGTGTTGTCTCATTGCATGTCACAGTCATTGGTTCATCAAGATAAGTAATAGTAATGTCGTATCGGTAAAGTAAGGAGGAAAATGATAAAAATAAATATTAATTCATTGGAAAAATCAAACATTCTTTGATAAATTGAATAATTGTTTTGAACATTGAAGATCTTATTGCGGCAATTGAAAAATGTGAAAAGAAAATCATTTAATAAATAAAACAGTGAATAGTGCTTGTTTTAGCCTTGCTACCCCGAGGCTCGTCGGGCTCTGGTGGTCCTGATGGTCCAATTGCTGAGGTATGCTCCTCTGCTCACAGCTTGTATGGAAGGACCTTCCTCCCCCTCCTCTTCGAGAATAACACAACGGTCCATATCATTGTTCCCTTTGTTTTTGCTCTTAATGGGACTAAGAGGAGGAGTAGGTGGAGGATCCCTAGATCTCGTGGAGTAAGATGTTGTTTCTAGAGTGCAAGAACTAACCTTTAGGGAGGGGAATAACAAAAAATAAAACAAAAAAGGTAACCAAGTTAGTGAGGATCATGAAAAGTATTGCAATATTTGAACACATAGTGCAGGAATGTAAAACGTGTCCTAATTTGGGAGCCTCGTTGTGCCCGAGGTATGCCTAGCAACATATTAATTTGGAGAACTTAGAATGCTAAATGCCTCATTTTATTGATAAAAAATAGACGAAACCCAAAACGACACTAAATAAGCAAGAAATAAAAATCACTAATGGTCATTAGCCTTATTACATTCATAAAGCAAAAAAATAAACTCCTATCTACTTGGTCCCAGAAGGACCTTCCCCAGATTCGGCATCCTTGGCTCCTTCGAACAGCTTCCCCAACTCGCGAAGTCCTAGAAATAGGTACGCTCTGGCTAGATATCCACCTTCGGCCCCTTTAGCCTCTTGATAATCTTCAACCCTCTTGAGAAACTTTCTTTCCAGCTCCACTATGCCTCGCTCTACGTATCCCAGCCTTTTGTTGGCATTGGTAGACATGTCTTTCCATTCCTCGATCAACTTCTGGTTGGACTCTTGTATTTTGCGATGTTCACTTTCGCACTCACAAATCCTTTTGTGCAACTGGTTGTACTTGAATTGCGCCTGACTTTTTCATCTATAATCATGTGGCCTCGAACAAACCCTTGCTGGCCCAAACCATCATGATTCTCTTCCAACCAACCTGGATAGAAAGGAGTACAACCAGCATGATACCTTTCTGGCTCTATGGTGTCTCCCCCAATTACGATCTTGCAATGCCATATGTGTTGTGCTTGGTACTTGTAAGGACTATTATCATCTTGGAAATGGCTCATCTTGTCGACCCTGGGTATAACTTTCTTCCTACCAGCTTGTCTCATAACTTGAAGAGGGACGTAAGGGTGTGTTCCCCTGAGACCAATTGGTATCAAGAAAGGTGCATCTCTTGATCGGGCGATAAACTCCTCTGTTGGAAACCATTCGAACATCCATTGAATTTGTTCCTCGGTCAGATTATCAAATAGCTCAACCTATCCTTTAGTATCCTCGGGCTGAGCGAACATGTTGGGGATGTAATTCATTCGCTTTGGGTGATGTAAAGAGATGTGATCATCCCAGTCCCTACGCCGGATTTCTTATCGATATTCGCCTTTTTGGAGATGTTCCATGAGCCAGAGTTGGAGTAATAGATTGCAGCCTTCAAAGTGTTTTGTCCCTCATTGACACTTCTCCAAGGCTCGGTATAGGTCTGCAATAATCATGGGTATGATGCTGAACGCATGTCCATCAATCCCTTCCATTAGGGTTTTGGTTACCATAGCCAGTCTAGTATGAATTCTTCCTTTATTCATCGGGAATACAATCAAACCCAGGAAGCAGAATATGAAGACGAAAACCATGTGATGGGTGTGTCCCAAGGATGTGATGGCAAACTCTCCAGAGTAGGTACGGTAAGATTTTATATGACCGTACCTTTCATAGAAGTAATCAAAAGGGATGTATGAATCCTTCAAGCATGTTAATTCTGGATTTTTATTCAAACCCATCATTTTAAGGAAGCCCCTACCTTTGCGATTCTCAGGCATTAGCAAGCCCGGAGTTTCCCATACTAGACCGGCCAGACCTCCTATCTCCTCCAGCAAAGGTGTTATTTCAATGTCCCCAAAGCGGAATACGGCCCTTTCACAATCCAAAAACAATGTGGCAGCTTCTATGATCATGTTATTGGGTTGGATCTCCAGGAGGGATGGTAGATTTCCCAGATATTTTCTGATGAGATTTTGATCACTAGAGTGTAAATCTTTCCACCAGCTTAGCAATCTTGGGTGGATATTAGTGACCATACTGAATCTGGGGACTTCGTACCTCAGATTTTTGTAAGACAAACAAGGTTAGGCCCTTACTCCCACCAGACTCGACTATTTAACATCAACAATTAGCATGAAGCAATGTAGTTCTCCAAATAAATGCACAGAACGTGACGAAGTCAGTTTTGGGTTTAAGGAAACCCAATGGACTTTGGACAGCGCTATCTTAAAGGATCATTATGTTGACAACATAACTGATCCAGCTAGGTTTGACCATGATGCATGCCCAATTTAAATAGAGTAAGGTTTCTGTGGGGTTTTAGACTGGTACCCTTGAGCGGACAACTCAAGGGGTAAGGCTCGGAACTGTCAACTGCACCACTGATCGACTATTTTTACTGCAAATATGTCTTTCCGAATTTAGGGGGTAATGATATAGGAAGAGCGCATTTACTCATTATAAGTGTTGCTATAGTATTTGTTTTAGCATGAGTGGAGTATGATGTTGAGCATTATTATGCAATAATTGAAAAACAAAATCATGTTGACATGTATTTGCACATTAAGGAAGCGATAAATATAGCAGTTTCATAATTTAAAGCAATAAAGGAAAGAAAACAAGAAAGATATAACAGTTTTGCTTCTAAAGAAGAAATTAAATGCTCAAAGGAATTAAACAGATAATTGCACATAGAGAGAGGTACAAATTCACAAGAATAATCTGAAATAGTAAAAGCCTAAAAGTCCCCGGTGGAGTTGCCATGCTGTCGCGCCCCTTTTTTCCTTCGCGGAATCGATTTATGATATTTGGTTGGGACAACTCTTTCCTTTTGGGAAAGGGGTTTTGCAATTTTTGAAGAGTCGCCACCTAACAATTTTAAGGTGCGTTTGGGCACTTATGGGGTTCAACGATAATTATATTGGATAACCAGAGATAGGGTAAGGGCTTGAAATTATCCCAAGGGAAAGGTGTTAGGAACCCCTCAGGATCCACTAGTGTGGTTCTGGGCCAGATAGTTCTTTGAATTTGTGTAATTAACAAGTAAATAAACAAGGCTCAAATAAGAGGGGATTTTAAATAAACAAGTGTTTGAAAATGATTAGATAAAGCAAAAGTTTTGAAAAGAATTATAACTAAGCATACTGATGAATGTAAAAGGGTCCTAGGTTTATTTGTAATATGGATAACATCAATGCAATACCCGGTAATCACTCCTCTAAAGAGGGGCTACACGTGGCATTAGTGCACTGGTCATCATGTTCATATCTACCCTTCCCACCCCGTAAAGGTATTAAGGCGCGGATTGGTCTCGGCCTCTATTGTGTGATATTAACCTCCCATTTCTATCAGTCCGGGAGGAATTTAGGACTGTTATTCCTATAAGAGGGAGGATTTTAGGCTGACTCTTAGGCTAAAAGCTAAAAGGCTAAGGCGTCATACAAAAAACACGTAGGACTATATTCAAAGGGGAAACATGTAAGCAAATAAAAATCTCTTATAATCCTCCGCAAATAATGCATATAAATAGCACGACTCAAACACAATTACAAGTCTGAATTTTGGAAAAAAAGAATCCTAAAGCAGGGGATTTAAGTTGGAACTAGATTCATTATATAGCTCGGATAAGAAGTCCGAATCAGGCCTGCCTGCTGGTTGTAGCAGTTGCTAATTTAATAAAGGCGGGTTGAGTTTTATCATTATTATTACCTAAGAATTGCCTAGGCGTAATAGTGATGTCCTAGGAGCATGATATCTATTGCTGATTAGGAATGTAGTAAAACAGTAAACAATTCTAAACGAGCGATTTGGATCCTATAGGCATGCTTTCTAAACCGTATTGATAAAAGGAGTAGGTTGCTTAAACTGATTCAAAACAGTACGAGTTGAACTGATTTTTTAACTAAATTGGTTTTAGGTCCTATAGGCATGGTATCTAATTGAACCGATTTTTATTATTACAAACATGGTATCTCAGTATTTCATGCTAATTTTGGTCCTATAGGCATGATTTCTAAGTGTGAAAGTAAAACACGCGGAATTTATCAAACAGATCCTATAGGCATGATATCTAAGTGTGGAAGTAAATCATGCAGAATTAAAGATATCCTATAGGCAGGATATCTACCCTTAAAACATGCATAACTACCCCATCTCTTTTCACTGGCCAACCCTAATGTTTACTACAAATTATTACAGACTAGATACTTAAATTATAAAAGAAGTACAGAAATAAGAAATTACAACCAAACGAAGCCTGATCTTGACTTCCTATCTCAGTGATATAATTAATTATTTCAGACGCCGTGATGTTCAAAGCCTTTCTCATACCTGGGTGTGTCAAAGTTCCCTAAGGGTCTCAAGGGACCCCGGGCAGTGCTTACACCCAGGTTTGCATAACTAGACTGGAATGAGTGCAGTGTGGAAGGGCCAGCCCATATGTGTCCAATTTCATAGGGAGCTCAAGGGTCCCAAATCAAGGCTCACACAAGGGGGGAAGAACCTAAGTTCTAAGAATATAGTGGAAGTGCAGGACATGGATTAATTAAAAGTAAATTTGAAATAGTAAGTAGTAAAGGGTGATTTGAAAACAGTAGTAGTAAAGCTCAAAATATACAGAATCAGTAGTTACACAAAGGGGTCGAGGGGTTTTGGGAATACATTGTATTAAGAATATGACCCCAGAAAGGGTCGGGTTTGGTCATGCCCAACAATAGATGATGCTGGCCTGACCACAAACCAACCAAAGGAACACAAACACATAGAGAGGATATGGGGTGTGGGATTCATAAGTCAGCAAATCACATAACAAGCGACTAACAGAGTACATACATAGGGAAACATTAATCTAAGTTGAAAGAATTAAAGAAACATATTGTTGTTGAGACTTAAAGAGTGAACTAGGGCACATCAGTAGAAAAGCAAAATGCAGAAAGGTAAAGTAAACAAGAGTCCATAGTCTAGCCTTGGCTTTCAGCCGGCTAGACAGAGCAACAGTACAAGTAGCAGTAAAGAAAGAGAGAGAGTTTTAAGTGTAAGTGTGTGTTTTGAACTCAAGTTGTTTGTGTGTTTAAATAAAAGAGGAGGTGGGTATTTATAGTTTTGAAACGAGTAGAAAAAATAAGGTAATGAGTAAAGTCTTAACACAAACATGGAAACAATCACAAGTCAGAATCAATTAACACAAGTGATTCCCCTTAATTAAGGAATCACTATTTAACGGGTAACACCAGGTCTAATTAAAGAAAGAAATTAGTTTGGGGATAGATTGATTATTGCCATATGAGGGGTAGTAAAAGTATGAAGTAAATAATCAAGTCTAAGTACAAAATAAGCTTATTTTGGGAAATGATTCAGCAAGGTTAAATATCACAGTAAAGGGAAAGGAATTGATTAATTTCAAACAGGCCAGTGAAATTAGGGTTCATAAAAGAAAAGCTTTTGCAATCAGTCACAAGACAAGATCAATCAAGGAAGAAACTTCAGTATATATAAATAGGGTGAACAGAAGCATCAGACATGCGAGGCCAAACACATTGGCAAAAGAGATAACACAAACATACATTAGTGGCAGAAATAGGCTAGGATTCAGTAGTAAGGAAAATATTCGAGGCATAGTAGTCAAGTAGGTAAAGTAGTCACAGAGAATCAACAGTGAAGAAGAACATAGTATCAGGTAAGGGAAAATAGAAACAAGCAAAGGTCTCACAATAACAAATGAGGCAGAACTCCTAAGAAATGTAGGGCTTTAACAGTAGTCGAGTTTAAGAGCTCAAATCGGATAGGTCAAACAAAGAAAGAACCTAATCGAACAAATATACATTCAAACAAGCAAGGATTGTTTTAGAATTCAGATAAGACCAAAAGAGCTAGGGATTTCAACATGCTGATTCAAATAGAAGGAAAGCATAACAAGTTGTTTGAGCATAATAAAATCATGAAACAACATTAAAAATCAGAGAAGAAGTCTTTTGAAAAACTTAAAGGAAAACCCTAATCGTTGAAAAGTGAAGAGTTATTTTGAAAGAAAAGTCAGAGAACCTTCGAGAAACACTTAAAAATTCATAATAAGCACAGATCTAAGATAGATCTGAAAGAAATCAAAAGGTCTTAGAGATTAGGGTTTCAGAGAACCCAGAAAAGTGAGAAAGACTTCGAAAGTTAACGATCTAACCGGAAAAAGTCAAGGGTCGGCCTTGAAAGGCCATGAATGACTGGAGAAAGGTCGCGGATGGCCGGAGAAAGGCTATAAATAATAGTCGAGCAAGGACTGGACCAAACTCCTTCGAGGTCTGGCCATGAAACCACAGGAACAAACACCCAGGAGCCATAGGAGGCTGATACATATCTCAAATGACCACGAGGGGCCATGGAGTAGGTAGGTATTAGGGTGGATTATGGTGGGATTAGAGGACTGCAGCTTGGGTTTAGGTGAGGTTTCAGAGAGAATTGAGAGAAAGGGGGATTCAAGGGCAGCATTTGGTGAAGAATGAGGAAGGATAAGGGGTCGTTTAAGGTTAAAAAGGAAAGGGCTAATATTGGTCGTTAATCTAAATGATCAACAGCCTGGATTAAATACGGTAGGTGGGGGATCCGGGTTGGGTCATTTAATTGTGTTAGGGGTCGGGTTTGAATGGGAATTGGGCCAGGGAAATTGTGTTCAATTTGGGATCAGATTTAGGCTACAATTGAAATGTAATTGGGCTATTATTTAAATAGCCAATTTTCCCTTTTAAAATTATTTTAAAAAATAGTAAATTAATTTTTGGAAATAAATTAAAAGCACTAAATGATTTATGATATATAATTGGCATTTTAAAATATAGTACTTGATTTTATGGATATAAATGCAATTAAATCTTAAAAGCGGCTAATATTGCAATTGTGCACTTTAGCTTTGAAAAATACTAAATAAATTTGTAAAAATATGCAAAAATTATTTTAGCTATATTTTAGCATAAAGATGAAAATCCAATAGATGACTTACCAAAAATAATAGTTTTGGAAATCATTATTGGGTTGTATGGATAAAAAAGGGGGAATAAATTGACTTAAAATCTTTAAAAAAGTTATGGAAAAAATAATAAAACGCCTGAATATGCTTACATATGCATCTATATGCCATTTTGAAGTTATTTTTCATAATAAAAATATATAGGGAAAAATTAGATATCAACAACACCATCGCTATGTGGAACCTCAACACACAAGAAATTTATCAAGCCATTTCGCAACTCACACGGCACAATATAGAATTACATAAAATGGCCGACGACGAAATAACATCCAACGCACAAATACTTCTCCATAAGGAGCGCTATGCTGGAATGAACACATCCGGCCTGATATAGAGCCCATATTCATATTTAAATCCATTCATAGACCTCAAGTCGATTCTAATCGTACCGAACTAGGCCAATAAACTTTCATGGGTCCATAATAACCCCATTTTTTCCATAACACACAATCCGGAATAACCTTCCACATTCCACAACCAAATGGACAGAGTGCCTGTCAGGCATAAATTCTCAATTAGCAATAGTACCACAATCTCCATACTTGGTTTAAATCCTCAATCAATTAAGTGACGACACGTCACACTTATACAATCTTTTCGTGGGATAGGCTCCCATGGTCTTCTGCACCAGATAACAAGTCTGCACATCCATACCACCGGCCATGCAAATGCTGCAAAGTGAATCAAGCATTCGCAAGTCAATAAAAAAACCTCTTACTAATGACACTAATCTCAGGTGACGCTGAAGATAATACCAGCTTACTCTAAACATCTAAATTCTTTTCCTGCTCATCCGAGCCTGTGACCTCCTTATCAACACCGAACCGTAACCTTGATTCTCAACTTCCAAATCCCACACTACTCACGATAATTAATCATGGAAATGCGCAAGAGTACAAGAATTTCATCATAACTCCTGAACCAGTAATAGGGTAAACACTTCATCATATAGAAGTCTTTTACTTAACTCATTTCAAGAGAACCATTATAACCCGTGACTAAATTCTCATAACCACAGAAAATACCAACCTCAAGTAGTGGTCTAAACCACCATAACTCTTCCAGGATCCATCTATATATAATAATCCATAATACTCGAAAGCCTCCAAATAAAATCAATTACGGCAACCATCAAACCTCGCACGCATTACTGTAATCATGTGTATAACTTAACATACTGAAGGAACTAATCGTTGCCGCCATTATACCAATTTAACCATTGCTGACTAATTTTTACTTCTTCCAATTTACTCTAGGCTTGACTTAGGAATAATAGTAGCCCCATTCAAAACATCCCGAACCCAAATCCGCACTAATCTTGAGTGACCTTATTTCATGAGACCACGCTATCTCAATTCCCTCGAACCATCTCATACCCTCTTTATGCGTGTATTCGCATCCTCAACTGGTACATCCATTCTGATAATTCCTCTATGAATCCGAAGTCATTTTCTCCCATCCCTCTCAATTTATACCGCAGACCAAAGATAACACAAAACATTCCCAAGCTCCTTATCATAATCTACTGCAAAAGCTCCATACTCAACCATACTATGGACTCGAAACCCTTAGGCACCACACCTTAACCTTTGAACCCACTAGGACCGTTATTGAGAGTCACCCACTCTGACTTGGTCCTCAATATAATCAACTACAAGGCTCCGCTAGCACATGACCACCCTCTCAAAGAAGCACCCGGCTAAATCACCTTCCTTGCAACTCATTTCTACGTGAAGCATAATTCCTGAGTCTTCCCAAATCATGGCCTTGAATCGATGATGCCAATTATAGAACACATTCTTCAATTCATTTGCTCAAATTACCATTGATGTTCTCTTTCCTTAGTCGCAATAACCCATCAATTTGCTGATAACTAGAAATCTCACAAATGGCGACCAGGGAATCCAACCGTGGACAGTGGGACTCTCCCACTTAGCTTGAAGCCACTATTACACAACTTTGGAACCTACCAAGATTCTTCATCTCTTATTGACATGACCTTGCGCAATTAAACCGCCAGATTCCTTGAAATCCTTCCATTAGCATTTCATGAACACTTTGAATCTCTATCAACATTCACATATTAGACCTCTTACCGGATAGCCAGTAAAATCCTTCACAGGAGCTTCACCAACCACGCGACTACTGACCTGCTCATAGGAGATAACCTACTTGAGCCTGTGCTCATTCACCAGCTGCACAAGTCCATTCACTCCTCGTAGACATCAACTAAATATGCGACAATATCTTCCAATTCAAAGTCGTGTTGTATCCTTCTTCATATCAAGCAGCTCTTTTCCGTCATATCAAATCTCCTGCCGTTATGCTAGCCAATATTTCAAGTTAAGCTCGTAGACCTAGTCATTGTCCACCATGAATCACAAATCACTCTAAGATCCTCCCAAGGCACGTAGTCATCCTACCATGGAACCCCTGTGCTGCTCTGCCACTCTCCCACTTTGGTCAAACTCACTCATTTAAGCAACTACTCGACTCTTGTTTTCCACACTTGGCCTTCTAGGAGTTTAATCAACACAAGACACTTCCCACATGCCCTTCCTCATCCTTCGTTGCCCAGTCAAATATGTAGGAGGAAATATCTCGCACCATATCTGCAGTACCATTTCAATTCCTCAATTCCCGATTTATATTAAGTGTTTCTCGTCGCATAAGATTGAGTAGGATGGAAACAAGGGTATAAGAATTAAAGGAATCAAACTGCACGATGAGGAATCAAGAAGGGGAGTGCTCCTAACAGCCATGTAGCCTCTCGAAGATAAGTACAGACGTCTCCGTACCGATCCGCAAGACTCTACTAGACTTGCTTTGATACCATGTTGTCACGACCCAAAATCCACTAAGGGTCGTGATGGTGCCAGATACCATTGTCAGGCAAGCCACACTAATTAATTAGCAAATTTTTATTTTGGATATCTCTTAATTTACTTCTTTTATTTATTTAAACAATAAAGAAAAAGTTTCACTGAATAAATAAAAATAACTTTAACAATTTTAATGATGAATAATCCCATAGACATCCCAGAATACGGTGTCACAAGTGCATGAGAAATTACTAAGAGGATCTAATAAAGTACAATCCCTGTCCGGAATATAAATTGGACAGAAGTAAATACAATACACTAGAAGAGACTATACTGGCTGTGAATCGCCTCGTGAAATGCAGCTCACCTAGTCTCTGTATCATCCATACTGCTACGCCTAGTAGGCCGCTAGAAATACTTGTACCTGTGCAACAAAATGCACAGCAAGTGTAGCATGAGTACGAAAACAAATTGTACTCAGTAAGTATCCCGCCTAATCTCGAAGAAGTAGAGAGGAGAGGTCGATTTCGACACTTACTAGTGGTCCAATAATGATAAATCGATAATGTAACAAATTGAGGATTTATATAAGCATGATTGTAATTTAATAAAGTGAAGCAAGTAAGCAATTCTTTCTTTTATAGGAAATTCCCAAATCCCTTTTCATCACTTATACATTTATTCTCAAACCAGGAAGAAACAATATCACTTCAATAAATTTCAAGGCAAGCAAAACAAGCATGCGCAAATCAGGGACATACGGCTCGATCCAACAATATTTAAACTATGCACTGCCAGAGGGTCGAATGACGCGAACCATAGATGCATCTATTACCCAGCTCGCGAATCATACATGTGACGCGGTCAAACATAAATAAACAATCACCCTGCTCGTGAATCATACTGCGACGCAGGTATACATAGAAATACATACTCAACAGTCATTCAAGACATTCATCGAGGAGACAATTATTCGAGGAGGTGTAAATTTCTCTTTTTACAAGCCATGAAAATGAAGTTTCTCTTTTAGAAAATTATTTGCCACTTTGGTATGATTTAAGCAATTTAAACTATCAATAAGGTTACAATTATCATAATTAAAATATGATTTTGGGTCCTAGACTACCCCGACATAAGCATGATAATAGCTACACACGGACTCTCGTCACCTCGTGCGTACTTAGCCCCCACAAATAGGAGCACATAACAATTAACTCACTTACGGGTATAATTCCCTCTTACAAGGTTAGAAAGGACACTCACCTCGCTCCGAAGTTCCATAATCGTTATTCCATGCCCTTCCAAAAACTCAAATCGATGCACATTGCTCCAAAACTAGCCAATAATTATGTAAACTCATTAATATATGATCAGTTACTCATTATAATCCAATTAATAATAATTCCTAACCCCGATCGAAAAGTTGGCAAAATTAACCTCGGGCCCACGTGCTCGTTTCCGAAATTTTTCGAAGATAAAGTCTACCCATAATCTCACGACCTCAGATATATGATTTACTCCCAATTTCATGCCCAAATCGTGGTCAAATTTCAAGAATACCAAATTTCTAGGTTTTTATTCAAAACCCCAATTTTCACTAATTTTTCATGATTTTCCATGTTAAAATCTAGATATAATACAAGTAATTAACTTGCAATAGGTGGGAATCGCTTACCTTGACATGAATGATGAAAATGGAGCTCCAAAATCGCTCCTAGATTGGCTCCCATGGAGGAAATGAGATGAAATGAACCAAGCCCATTTCTTTACACTTATACACTGCCCAGAAGACTTCTCGTTTGTGAGATCCCCGTCACGTTTGCTAACAAGAAAATTTCCAAAAACTATTTGTCAAACTCTTCTCAGACAGCCTCTTGTATAATGCCATAACTTTTTGTAAAAAACTCCAAATGACAAATGGTTTAATGTTTTGAAAACTAGACACCAAGATCTATAACTTTCAAGTTTTGAAATTTCTCAATTCCTTATATATTTTGAGATATAAGCTGCCAAAGTCAGCCCTGTGCAATACAAATTTCTTCTTCATCTTCCCGGACAGCCTGTAGTGTACTAGCCATAACTTTTTGTACACAAATCCAAATGCTGAATGGTTTACCTTTATGAAAACTAGACACAAAGCGCTACAATTTTTGTTTTAGATTAGCTCCAAATTCTTTGTATATTGTGAAATATGAGCCTCCGAATTAAGACCTGCGCAACAATAATTCTTCTTCTTCGCGAACGCGGGACACCTTTCGCGAACGCGAAGAACAAAATCCCAGAAGCCAAATCCTTCTTCGCGAATGTGAGAGGACCCTCGCGGACGCGAAGAACAACACCAGACACCAGCATCAGCAGTTCCAACACAGCCCGAAATGCTCCGAAATTACCCCGAAATACACCGAGGCCCCCGAGACCCCGTCCAATCACACAACTCATAACATAACACGGACCTGCTCGAAGCCTCAAATCACGTCAAACAATGCTACAACCATGAATCGCACTCCGATCCAAGCTTAGTGAACTTTAGAATTTCAAGCTTCTGTATTCGATGCTAAAACCTATCAAATCACGTCCGATTGACCTCAAATTTTGCACACAAGTCATATTCGACATTACGGACCTACTCCAATTTTCGGAATCAAAATCCGACTATGATATCAGAAAGTCCACTTCCAGTCAAACTCCTCAAAAACCTTCAAATTTTTATATTTAGCCGAATGACGCAAAAATGACCCATGGACCTTCGAATTCACTTTCGATCGCGCTCCCAACACTAGAATCACCATACGGATCTATTCCCAGAATCGAAATCCCAAACGGACATTGATAACACTCAAATGCATTTCAACCCAAACTTATGAAATTCTTCCAAAAATGCTAACTTCCACAATAGGTGCCGAAATATTCCCGGGTCTTCCAAAACCCGATCCGGACATACGCCCAAATCCAATTCATCATACGAACCTGCTGGAACCTTCGAATCCTGATTCCAAGGTCATTTACTCAAAAATCCAATCTTAGCCAATTCTTTCAACTTAAAGCTTGCGAAATGAGAATTCTCTTTCCAAATCAATTCCGAACTTCTCGGAATTTAGTTCCGACCATGCGTACAAGTCATAATACCTGAAATGAAGCTATTCAGGGCTTCAAACTGTTGAACGACGCGCTAGAGCTCAAAACGACCGGTCGGGTCGTTACAATATTGCAAATGAATTATCTTTATGAACTTCAAGTTCATATTATCTTATTCTAGGATCTAGATGCACAAATGATAATTCATTCCACGTAACTTTTTCTCAACTGTTTATCATGTCTCCCCCATGTTAGAAAAGCTAATTTTCTTCCTCGATTTTGAAAACTCACATTTGTGTGTTATGGTGTTAATTAAAATATATTCCGCACATCAATTATAATAAGATGAAATTATTTGCTTCCTGGGCCTGAACCACTTGTGAGGGGAGAATGTAATATACTTTTGTATATAACCTATATCAAACTGATAGATAACTTTGTCCTCATAAGAAATTGTTTAGCTATTAAGTAGAGGCACCTAGTAAATCATTTTGCTAAACCAACTGTGATGTAAACCAACTTACCAAGATGAACTTCTTGAATAGAAAATTTGAAAATTATGCTCGAAATTAAATTATTGAGCAAGTTACCTCGCAAAATACCATGTTGCGGGTTATTAATAATCGCACATGTAACCATCCCATAGATGCATCTTATGTGGTATACATGGCAGGTGAATGAGCCCATATTCATCTTTGATATTTTCAGCATTCATGGGATTCAATCACAATTTTAGCTGATCTATTAATTAATGAAAACAAGCAATATAAGAGAATTCGTAAAGAACTTTCTAGTTCTTTTAATATTTATGTGAACTCTCTATTATTTTTGCACATCATACTTAAATTGATATGGCTAAACCAATTATACCAACTGAATAAATTATCAATATTGATAAACTTCAGATTTACATCATGATATGTGCAATTATCAATAAACTCCAAGTTTATTATGATATGAGTTTTTATATCAATAAATATCTACTTTATTATGGTATTCTTTTATTTGTGTAGTACAAACTGAAAAATAAAGCGGGTAGCTTTTCACGTACATATTACCCAGCTACAAGTTGTAGTAATAGAAGATATTAAATCTTTCCTTTATTTATAATCTCAATATAATCAACCGCTTTTGCATATACTTTGAAAACTGAATAAGTTTCTTTGAGACTTACTACAACACAATATCTTTCAGAGCTCTCAATTAATTTGGTACTACCACATATTTATCAACATCCATATAGTGAATATCTTTTTTAAAGAGAAAGTTATATCATTATGGTTATGGTCAAAATTATATGCAAGATCTTTTTCTTGCATTAGTGTTGTCTTTTAATAATCACAATGCCAAAATATTTTGGCATCCAATAAGTACGTGACTAATGACCATTTATGCCATAATAATGAAATAATTTTCTTATTTCATCCCAAAGCTCTTTCTAGAGGTGAGTGTGGTATATTCACTACCAATAACATGTTCATATTCTTCAAGAATGAATATGTATTCATAAATCAGATGTTGTTACATTCACATCATGAATGAACTATAATCATCTATATGTGCTTTATAAAATCTCATGTCAAATCTGACAAATATTACTTTCACAGGGTGAAGTATTATTTTGAGAATCCTTATTATTCTCATTATCACAATGATGACGATTATAATTTCATCTATTGCCACGTCCACAACCATTGATAACTCCATGGTAATAATTTTGTCTTCTTTCAAACTTATCACATATTGCTATCACATTCTCTTAAGGGAATGAGAATAGAGCAAATTCAATGGGACGAATTTTCACTTTTTGTTCTCACGATCATACATGACTTTGGTCATGGCAAGACATAGAAATTTTACCACTTCAGGTGGTTATAATTTCTTACAAACTCCATTACAGTTATAATCAAACTTTGTTGTCTTTGCTTGTATATAAAATCAAATTATAAAATTTCAAGAATTTAAAAGAAAAATAAAGTAAAATACTTTTTTCTTTCTTTTTTTTTTTTTTTTTGATTGGCTTCATCCCGAACGTCCCATTACTGATGGGGAAATCTGTTCGGAAAGAGATATTTATTAAATAATAAAAGTGGTATTATCCCTAATCTTTAAGAACACACAAAGAAATCATGCAATACAACTTATTAACATCATCTGCAGAAAGGTTACCTTAAATCCAGAATTTAATCATGAAGGAAGTTCATGGAATAATTGACAAATCATTATGCTCAATCCCAAAGCTTCTACTCAATTGGTTAGAGTTTCGTGCTGATAATGTGTTATAAAGCAATAAAAGAACAAGAGCAATATTGCAAAGAAAAAGAGAGGGAATTCTTATTGAATTTTTTTGGGATGAATTACAATGGAATAGAATCCTCTATTTATACGGAGATGGTGACTTAGCCACCAAGTAATAAACCTTAGTATCTCTCTAAATATAGACATTCACCATAAATAAAATTTTATTTATAATAATATTCATATTATTAGAATAAAATATTATAGTAATAAGCTTCTTTATAGGTTTAACAACTTTAAGAATATTCCAGTAATTCTAACAGAAAAATGCTTACTAACACTGATTTACCAAGCACTTCAATAGCCTTTTTTCAGCTCCAGCCTTTTTATCTTAACACGTAACTGTTTATTTATAAAACCAGCTCCAACAGTTAAAAAGTGCTTTTAAGCATTTGTACTTAAAAGCTATTTTTTTAAGCCAATCCAAACAGTCTCTATATCACTCAACCTAGGCATGTTTCGTCAAATTTTAGTTAATCAATTTGAGTAATAACTAAGACCATTTTCACCTCCGGCAATTAAATATAACTGTTTTGCCTGGCAGCTGTTCATATAGGCACAAATACCACCAAATCCTCATAACTCTAAATATAATTAAACCTAAAATTTCCCTATACAACATTAGACATCAAGTCCTACAAAACGTTCTCAAAGGCAACGAAACAAGTATACCGGCCGCATAAAATACTTGCAGTCAATTATGCATAGATGAAAAAAAGGAATGGATTAATCTAGCTATGCTACATTTAAATTGTTAAATCATTGAGGTTTTCATGGTGCAATCTAGCACATCAATATAGTAAGATATTACAAAACTGCAGGGTGGTTGTACTTCTCCTGGACTCAATGCTCTACTCGTCCTGGCGTTGGTCTGTTGACTAGTTTTATTTCTGTATGAAGCTAGAACTTAAAAATATTTTTGCAAACCTTTGTTACTACTCGACAGGTCAAAGAAACTCTTGTATTAGCCCTGTAAATGACAGTTTCATCACTATCCAGTGCTTTCACCGAACGTGATAAGTGCTGAACCACTCCATCATTTTGAGCATTTGTTATATTCACAGCCTGGAAAAAAGGAGCACAATTATACAAAGACATCAGGTACTCATTTCAAGTGATACTGAGGATAACCCCACTACACACTCAGCAATACTAGTCATCTGACCTCGTTACATCGCTGCACCTCAGAATCTTGTATACCATGCAAGTAGTCTGGAAAACAAGAAACAACACAAATACTAAGTAACAAATATGTGTAACTATTTTAGACATCTTTACAAATGCCCATAGAGCTTTTGATGAACAGAGGTGAATCAGGGATTTTCAATAAGCGTGTTGGGGATTTTGAAAAAGCACCAGTCGCAACCCCAACCCCCCACCCCCCCTCTTCGATAACTGTGGTAAATGTACGGGCCAACTTGCGCGCACCTCAACTAATTCCATAAGATACCTGCCACCTCCCGCCAGCAACAAGTAACTCTATCCACCAAGGCTTAGACATATGGGAAGAAATCACCTAGTATTTTTTTTTGCCTCTGTTGGAGGTGCAATCGAGCTTCTCTTTGTTTTGATGAAAGCCTCAACGCTCGCATTCTACGAGGAACTTTTTGACTATTTGCCATCATCAAAGCAAGAAGCAAAGGGCAAAACCTCCGGGACTAGTAAATAAAGGATCGAGGGCTTTTTACTAATATAGTATTCATGTGACACTTCCTTGAAGAAAGTTGTACTCACGTCAGCTTTCTAGTAGATAAAAAAGTTAAGGCTAGTGACATCAGCTATTGGCCTTTGTGAATAAAGATGTACGGGCTTATTGACAAGTCTGGTGCAATTGGACAACTAGCATTGGAGGTTTGGCAAATTACACCATCACAAGAACCCCCCCCCCCCCCCGAGGGGGGAGGGGGGAGAGGGGTGGAGGTGGGCTGTGAGGGAACCTTTTAGGTCAATGTTGGCACATCTTCAAAGTACTCTGAGAGTAGTTATCAAAACTACAGCAGTATGTTGAACGGTAACCTGAGTGGTTCTGTCGAAACTACACCAAATAGAAAGTTTTACCTGAGTACACCAAGTCTTTGAATATCAACAAACTGCGAGGCATCAATACAATAGAAAATGGATGGCAACTATCCAGCTGTTCACCAGAATTCATCACAGCAGCCTCCGGGTCAGAAATTTTTTTATCAACACCATTTCCGTTTGTACCAACACAGCTTCTCAAATTAGGATGTGGAGTGAAATCCATAACTACAGGAGATCCAAGAGAAAGAATTGCCACTACAGGATAATAAGCTGGTCCATCTTGATGCGGCTGCAGTACAGGTGCTCTTGTCAGCAAACTAAGTTAATGTTAAGCAAAGCCAAGGAAATTAATCCTGATTCACTACTATAGCTAATATCCTGTTTTATTAGCATGAGCCTATGACTTAAATTATCCACAATTTTACAGAAGCTAGCAGTTGCAATATGGACCTCCTAACCAGAACTAACATGATAAGCACATTGACTTTATATAAAGACAGACAGCTTCATGTCAAAATGTTCAAAACTTTGTAAGGAAGTAGGTGTTACAAAACAAAAGAAAATATGGGAACATATATTTGAGATGAAAATGGAAATGGGGAAAAAGGAGGAAGAAAAAGAAGAATAAGCAGCAAATGAAATGAGTAAAGCAGCTTACACGAGTTCAGAACAAACCATTATTCCTTGGTTAGGAAGGTATTCATTGATAAGCACATGATTAATTGATGAAGGAAATAACCCTGATTTCTCATTTATTCTCTCTGTAATTCTAGTTAACCAAGGAGGCACTGCAAACAAGAAAAGAAAAGCGATATAATAAGTTTTGACTAATACGTTATACATAATATATGGCTCAAAAAATATATAGATACATATGATATAGATATATAACTAACTACTACATTGGTGCAGTACGAGAAAGATACGTTCAAATTTTCAAATAGGAACAGTTTAAATATATCTCAGAAGATTCCAGAATATAAATATCTCAACAATAACAGCACCTCTTTATCAAGATAGTTTGGGATGGAAATGGGCAAATATGAGCTATTGAACTAATTTTTGCATGATTCAAGTTCCTTTTTTTTCCCTTTTTGATAAATAAAGTCTTTTATTTAAATGGTTCCAAGATGGTACAAAAGCAAGTACAAAGCAAATCAGCAACACTCCAACCACTCACACTACATGTTCCCCCCCAAAAACATACAAAAAGTCCAACTATTGATCCATCCTATATAACGTGCTGCTATTATACCAATAATATAAGTTCTTGATACATTTGTTTTTGACTCTATCAATCTGCAGCCTCTTCTCCTCAAAGCATGCCTTGTTTCTTTCCAGCCAAACAGTCCATAATATACAGTTGGGAATGGTACTCCATATCTGCTTCAAATTTCTTCTAATTCTCTGAGATTGCCGAACTTCCATGAGGCTACTTATCTTCTGTGGTATAACAAATGATTATTCCCATGATGTTGAGGAGAAGTTCCCAGCATTGTCTTGAAAACTTGCAATATAGAAAAAGATGTTCCACTGTTTCCTGCTCCATATTACAGAGATAGCACCAGATGCATATGGGAAAACCTCTCCTTTGCAAATTACTCTGAGTTAAACAAGTCTCCCTGACTGCTACCCATCCAAAACAAGCTGCTTTCTTTTTTTTGAAATGGTAACATATTTCATTAAAAATTGAACTTAGCACAAAGATAGTGCTAATGGAAACAGACCCTAGTTACAAGACTTCCAGAAAGACAAAAACAAGGCAAGACTTGTATCAGTTACAAGGACCCAATGAGATCAACTAGGGACTCTACATCTTGCACTAAAGCTTCTTTACATCAAAAGTGAAACAAAAATATGCATTTCATTTTGATCTTCTGTTCAGAGTTGGCTAAATCTTCAAAACATCTGGAGTTCCTTTCCAACCAAACTGTCCACCAAATACATGCAGGAATGATGCTCCACCACTTCTTCTGACTTGTTCCAGCTGCTAAGTTGTCCCACACAAACAAAAGCTCCATGGTACCTCTTGGCATTGCCCAACTTAGACCTTTCATACCTCATGAACAGCTGCCATAATCTACTGGTGACCTGACAATGAAGGAAGAGATGACTGTTTGTTTCATTGGCCTTACCACATAGGAAACATTTGGAACACAGGAGCATTCCTCTTTTCATTAAACTCTCATGAGTCAAGATAGCCTGTTTGACCGCTAGCCAACAAAATACTGCAACTTTAAAAGGAACCTTCAAACTCCAGATATGCTTCCATAACCAAGGCCCTTGCTGCAGGACTTATCTGTTTAGGCCCTCATATGCAGATTTAACAGTGAAAACTCCTCTGCAATTGCTATCCCATGTCAGTCTATCCACTTGCTCTACTGGTCCCTTGAAAGTTTCCAGGACCTTAAGGAACTCAATCAATCTGGTTACCTCCCAATCATTGAGAAATCTTCTGAAACTGAAATTCCAACCCTGCTGGCTCCAGGTTTCATTAATAGTAGCATCAGGTTGAAGTGCTAAGCAGTACAAATCAGGGAAACTGTCTTTAAATGAACAACTTCCCATCCAAACATCCTTCCAGAAGGAAGTTTTGTTCCATTCCCCACCTTTATGCTGGTGTTGCTCATAAAAGTTGTCCATAGAGCTCTAATAGATCTCCACACACTCACTCCATAGGGACTGGCTGCTGCACCTGAGCTCCACTGACCTTCAATCCCATATTGTGTGCATATCACCTTCCTCCAAAAAGCTTGTTCCTCTAGTGAAAATCTCCAAAGCCATTTCATGAGTAGGCTTGTCTCAAATTTCTGATTCCCAAACCCCTTTCTCTTCTGCTAGTTGTAAGGGTTTTCCATTTGACTAAATGGTAACCCCATTTCTCTCTGTTGCCTTGCCATATGAAATTCCTCCTCGGAGCATCAATCTTCTTCTCAATGCTTGCTGGTAATGGGAACAGTGACATCATGTAGGTGGGAAGAGAGTCTAACACACTGTTGACCAGTACTACCCTCTAACACACTGTTGACCAGTACTACCCTCCCTCCCATAGACAGATAATTATTCTTTCTTCTTTTCACACCTTTCAAGGACACCATTCCATATCTGTCGAGACTTGCTCTTTGCACCCAGTGGTAACCCCATATAAGTGGTAGGCAAGGATCCAACCTCACATCCCAAGGAGCCAAGTAATCTTTGAGTATCTATGACATCATTAACAATGTAGATCAGGGATTCCATCCGGTTCACATGAAGGCCAGAGATGGCCTCAAAAACAGTCAGAATCAACCTCAGATGTGTCGCTTGCTCCACTTTAGCATCACAAAAGATCAATGAATCGTCAGCATACAGAAGATGGGTGATTTCCATGGTGCTACTAGCATTGTTAGGCACCTTAAACTCCCTTATCCACCCCTACATATTAGCCTTCTTGATCATGCAATTCAGACCTTCCATAGCAATAATAAAAAGGAAGGGCAAGAGAGGATCACCCTGCCTTACGCCTCTCTGAGATGGGAAAAATCCTTCAGGAGATCCATTGATAAGGATGGAGAATCTGACATTTGTAATACAAAATTGGATCCACCTGATCCACTTGATTCCGAAGCCCGGATCTTTGATCAGCTTCACAAGAAAACTCCAATTGATATGATCAAAAGCCTTTTCAATGTCTAGTTTGCACAGTATGCCAGGGATCTTCTGTTTGATTATGGAGTCAACACATTCATTAGCTATTAGAGATGCGTCCATAATTAGTCTGCCTTTAATAAAAGCCATTTGTTGCTCATCCACCAGCTTATGAATCACCTTCTTCAATCTCTCTGTCAGGACCTTAGAGATAATTTTATAAACACTCCATATTAAGCTTACTGGCATGTAATCCTTCAAGTCTCCTACCCCCACTTTCTTGGGGATTAAAGCTAAATAAGTAGCATTGAAGCTCTTTTCAAAATATTCTTGAGAGTGAAAATTATGAAAAGTGTTCAAGAGATCCACCTTGATCACCTCCCAACAATGGAGGAAGAAACCATAGTGTATCCATCTGGAACAGGGACCTTATCTGCTGCACATGCTCTAAGGCCATCCAAAATTTCCTGTTCATCTAACTCTCTTTGTAACCACTGCACCTCAGAGTCAGAGATCTTAGAGGCATGTGGATAATTGAAATCTGGCCTCCATTCCTCCGGCTATTTGTATAGCTGCTGATAAAAGGATAGGATCTCGGCCTTGACAGAATTCAAATCCTCCACCTATGTACCATTGATGCTGAGTCTTTCAATGGTGTTAAACCTCATGTTTGCATTGGCCATCCAATGGAAGAATTTGGTGTTTCTGTCCCCTTGTTTCAGCCATTGTACCCTGGATTTCTGTCTCCATGAAATCTCTTCATTTTTTGCAATCTCCTCCAGATCCATGGCCAAACTTACCTTTTGTATAAGTTCATCTTCAGTGAGGTCCCTAATCTCCTGAGTAGCATCAAGATCAAGTAATTTATTCAGACAATCTGTTTTCTTGGCATCCAGATTCCCAACTTGTGATGATACCCCATTCTCTGAGTTTGCCTTATAAGAGTTTCAATTTCTGTGGCCAAGATAAAATCGGGTCTGCCCTGAACGGTGAAAGAGGACCATCACTGAGCCACCTTGTCTCTAAACCCTTCAACACCCGGCCACCAGTTTTCAAATTTAAAATATGACTTAGCATTCTCCCAATCTCCACAATCAAGAATAATAGGGGTGTGATCAGATGAGACTTTAGGAAGTACTGATTGTCTCATCCAAAATTCTATCAATTTTGGATGCTATATGAGAGTTGTTGCCCTTTGTCCAAGTATAAATCCCTCCAAGAAGTGGAGGATCAATAAGTTCCATATCTTCAATAAAGCTAGTAAAATCAGTCATGGCTCAGGTGATGGAATTACCATTTCTCCTTTCGTCCATGAATCTTGTTATGTTGAAATCTCCACAAACAACCCAAGGGTCTGCACATGCAGCCTCCCACCAAACATTCCTTTCTTCCAATCTTTTATGCGGCCCATATACTCCAGTCAAGTGCCATGAAAAGTTATTCATTTTTTTTTTAGATTTCCACCGGGTGTCCGAGATCTCTATGAGCCCCGACTAATCCCGGGGGTGCAAAGGCCCTCGGCAAGGAGTTTCTCGCAAGTGCACCACGGTTAATTCAGGTTTTACCCAGTCCGATGGCCCTCAGAAATTGTTTGCATCCAGTGGGTTTCGAACTTGAGACCTTGAAAGGGAGCAAACCCCAAGGCTCAAGTCAATTGCCACCAAGCCAACCCACGAGAAGTTATTCATTTGTGACACAAATGTGCAAGTGATAGTGTAACTCCCTATATTAATCACCTCTCCTTTCCAAACCCTACTGTCCCATATTACAAGGATGTCACCCCTACTTCCACTGGCTTCTAAACAACCAAACTTGACCCACCTATTCTCCCAAATTTGTTTCACATACCACTTAATATCCCCCTCCAATTTGGTTTCCTGTGAGCAATAAATGTCCGCCTTCCATTTCTCTATTAACATTTTGACTACAAATTCTTAACTCTTCGATTCAATCCCCTAACATTCCAGTGTAAGATTTTTACCTTGATTGATAACCATTGCTGATGGATTTCCCCCTATTCCTTGAGCTTGATTCTGGAAAGTTCATGTTGAAAACTAGGTTTTGGACCTCTATACTCCCCTTCTTCCTATTTGGAGTAGATACTGTTTTCGCAGCATTCTCCAATCTTTTCTCTTGCCTTCTCCTATCAATTTGCACGAAGAGTGATAGTGCTTCTTCTTCACATCCCTGAAAATTTACCCCATAAGATGTGCTTAAAAAGGGCCAAAATTTGTTACGCTCAAATTATATTTTAATTAAATAGTGTAAGGCGGTCAATGTCAAATATAGTAACCCAACAAGGTTGGGGTCAAATCCTATAGGGAATAGGCGTGAAAAGGTTACTCAAGTAGTGTGCTACTTGACTTAGGTCGTAATACTATTCCGTTGTAACAAGAGAATGATATGATTGTGAATTGAAGAGATAACTAATTGTAACTTTGAATATGTGAGTGATTTGATTAAGGAAACCAAGGTTGTGTCCTCGCTAATGAAATGTAATGCTATCGGTGTTAATATGTTATATTTCTAATAAAAGGTCCTTTGATATGCAAATGATTTCTAAATGACTACCCAATACTTTCCAATAGTTTAGTAGTATTTTCCCTTCACGATTTTTCCAAATATAAAAGAGTTGCACTTTAAGATCAACCAATTTATGCCAAGTAGAATCCATTTATTCCTAAGCGATTCTATTAAAGTCTTGAGTTCTTGTTATTCAATTCTACCAAACCCTAACTCACTTTCCCAAGTAAAGAAAGAGTAAAATGGATTAGATTAATGTTTGCAACCACCAACCATAAATAAAGAACAAGAATTGAATAAATATCAACCAACCATTATATATATATATTCAATGTTAAACTCCCATTAACATTACACTCATCTAGGGTCCACAACCTTAATATTTAAAACTAGCTACTCATACTAAAATACAAGAACAAAGCATTTAATAAAGCCATAAAGCTTACAACAGTGCAAGACTCCTTCACAAAACTCCAAATAAATGAAGTATTCAATGTTCTCTAAGTAGGACCTTGTTTCAGACTTGAACGCCTCACAAAAACCCTAGTTATTCTCTTTATAGTGGACCAAAAGTTGTAGTCAAAATCGGACAAAAATACCCCTTCAGATAACTTATGCGATCGCATACTGGTTGCATACCAGTTATGCGGACCGCATATTGAACATTTCATCGCATCTTTGTTGGGTTCCAGATCTGGTTTCCATCGCATAACAGTTATGCGGTCCGCATGCATGTTATGCGATCGCATATCCCACCACATATTATGCTGAGGTCTTTATTCTTCTGGAGTTATGCGACCATTATACGGCTCGTATAGGTATTATGCGACCACATAATGGGCCGCATATTTGCTTCTTCATTTGGCCCAAAAGACTGTCTATGTTTGTGATCAGCAGGGCAATTATGCGGTCCGCATGTGAGTTATGCGACCGCATACTTGCAGCATATCCGTCTTTCTGTGACTTTTTGGCTTCTTTTTCATGTTTTCGGGTATTCAAGCTCGTGCACTACAAAACAACCAAACTTGATCAGAATAAAACAAAAACGCATTAAAAGATAGGTTAAAATCTGAGTAATTGATATCAATTGTGCCAAAATTCTACAGCACATCAACACCCACAACTTAAACTCTTACTTGTCCTCAAGCAACTAAAACAAAGTTATCCTATTCAATACTACTTTTATTTCCGACATTCCACAAAACAGTAATGACTATATATGGTTTTTACTGACAGCTAACAAGCATGTGACCCCATTTATTTACCCTTCCTGAAAAATAACTTCTCCTTCAATCATTCGACTAATCAATTTGTGACCTTAGAGCCTCGACCAAAATGACAAAATGCTACTCACAGTGAGGTGCACTTGTGTTCTACTTGAAGAACCTATCTTTTGCCAAGTCTTACAATTCATGTGCGCTCGCAACAAAGAAAATCCCCACTCACATATATATACAGGGGTTGCAATCAAAACACTCTACACTCGGAACGAGAGCTACATGCTACAAGTATCAGTCTATATGCTTGCCCTTATTTTAGCTTTGCCGCTATCTCAAGAATGATTGACCGTAGATCACTAAGGACTTTTCACGGGCTATAATGTAGGCTTCGGGACATATTGGAAGACTATTTAGGAATGTAGTAGTTATACCCTCCTTGAACTCTACATGTATTATGCTCAGTGGCGGATATACATGGAGATTTATGGGTTCTTGAGCACCCATTACTTTTAACCAGATTTAGTAAATTTACATAGGCAATTATAAAAATAATTAGATAAATATAGAGTGAGCACCAACAATTAAACTCATTTTTCCTCTTCTTTCGAATTTTTTATCGGCAAGCACCCATCACTTTAAAATTCTAGATCCGCCCCTGATTATGCTCTTTTACTACATAGCCTTTATTTACCTCGAGTTACCGACCTAGAATCACCTCAAAGTATTTCTTTAAGTTTTTACAAGACTCCACTCTTTTCTCTTCTTTCTTTTTGGGTTTTTTTTTTTTTTTTGGAGCTTGCATTTCGTTATATACACAACTTTGAGGTTATTTCACATACAGTAGCAAACCTTGCCAATTTTCACTTTATAACACTACCCCAACTTAGGCTTTAACCTTAATCTCACACGTTCAAGGAGGGATGGGTTCAAAAGAAGGAAATTACTTCACAGAAAGGGTAAAGGTTTGTACTGTGGTAGCCAATGAAAGTTAAAGGCTCAAAGAGGGTAACTAGGGTAATTAATGTACCAGGGAGGTCAATTTAGGCAAAATTGGCTAGTAGTCACTAGGAGAGCATAAGATCATTTCAACATCCAATCATTAACCTGAAAGTCGCACTAAGAAACCAACTGGGCAAGTTCTAGACATCACAAGTTAGACATGTGCATTATTCATACAAATCCTCACACACTCACAACGCATGAATTGTTCAACTTGTGAGAAGGCATGGGAGAAAATATGATATATTGATATATTGTGTGTTCAATACAATACAAGAGGTCCTTATTTATAGCTATACTATACAAGGACATTCTATTCCTATTCCAATGTGGGACAAGACTACATATCTAACAC
>MU766193.1:60913-73898 GCA_026770625.1 Nicotiana glauca | reverse complement strand
TGTGAGAAGGCACGGGAGAAAATATGATATATTGATATATTGTGTGTTCAATACAATACAAGAGGTCCTTATTTATAGCTATACTATACAAGAACATTCTATTCCTATTCCAATGTGGGACAAGACTACATATCTAACACAACTCAACATAGTTTCAGCCCTTAAATGACACAAAGCACTCAACACTTTCATCTCAACATATGTAAGATTCTGAATAAGTATAAAGTCAAAGAGCGAGCCTCAAATTCACAACACTTGGCACATGCTTGGAGCTACACAGTCAACACCAACTAAGTCAAAACATTTCATGCTACTGTCGTGGTTCTACTATTACATCTTTGGAAAAGAACCCGGCGAAGAAAAACCAAAGGGAATTCATTGCTAAACTATAAGAGTTTTACATGTACAAACATGGGTACAAGAGTTTTATATACACACATGGGGTACAACAAAATAGTTCGACAAAACATGGGTACAAGATTATGATCATAACTACCCCACCCCCAACCAAAGATCATGCATTGGGGACAATGCATATATAAAGCAAAAGAAAGCTCAAGGACTCCCTGGGGCCCACTAGGCGGTCGGGGAGGCTAAAGGATCTGGGACATCGGCGGGCTCGGCTACTGGTAGTGAAACTGCAGCTGGTGGAACCTCGGATGGAGTAGCATCCGTCATGGTTGGAGCAAGAGGCTCCAACTGCTGTGAGGGTATAGTAGGAAGCTCCCCCTGCTATGATGCTGGAGCTGGGGCCTAGGAGCTGCTAGCCTCGCCCGGTGATGGCTGAGTGGTCAAGGGATGTGCTCTGGCGACCAAATCTGCTAGCGAATGTGCAATTTCTGTCTACATAGCTGCTTCCTCTTCATCTATGGCCCTTGTAGAGACAGCGACCTGTTTACCTTTGTCTTGAAGACCCTCAGTGTCCTCATCCAGTGCCTCTTCATCCATCTCCTCATCTCCTAACTCCCCTTCATCGAACTCCTCGCTATCTCCAGATTCCTCATCTGAAGGGACATCAATATGAGCGGGAGGAGTTTTAGCTCCGGAGGACTCAACCTGTTGTGCCTCTGAGGCTGCTATCAATGTAGTGAAATCAATGTCTAAGCCTGGGACGGACGTGGCAGCACCCTGCTCTCCAACCTTTCGGGAGGAAGGCTGTCAAATCAAACTCCAAACTCTGCATCTTCTGCAACTCAGCCTTGAGGTCACTCACATCTTTCCGGAGCTGTGGCATACCTCCAACTTCACCCCACTCAACCTTCTCTAAGACGCGCTTCAACGCTCTTAAGGCGATCCTCATAAGTCTGGTGTTGCTACTGAAGAACAGTCACGGAGGATAGGATAGGGGACAATGCATGTCGGATGAGGTTGGGAATTTCCTTGAGAAGCCGGTCTACCTTAGCAATGGCATGTTGAGCAAGTAGACCCAGCTTGGATATAGCTGGCAATGGAACCTGGGACTGTGCAGTCGATGGTTGTGGAATAGCTGTGGAGGTAGCTAGTACCTGATAGATGGCTAGCAGTGCTGGACCCTCTGACATTGCTGTATCTGCTAGAGGAGGAAGGGGAGTCTCAGGTTGAGTTGTAGTTCCCTTTGCTACTGTGTCACTAATTCTCATGATGTTTATGTCTTTGGTAGCATATTCCAATTTGTCATGCCTAGGTAGAAGAGGCACGCGTGCAATTTGGCAAATAACAGTGATCAAGCAAGGGAAAGGAAGTGATGTTTGTTTCCGATTGGCTCTGATTCCTAGCTCCTGGAATATTATCTCCCCCACATTAATCTTGATCTCTGTCATGATGCATGCAATGAGAAGTGCTTTCTCAATGTTTATGTCAGTTTCTTTCTCGACGGCATCAGAGGGGATGTAACAAAGCTAAGCCAGTAGCGACCCTCCCTGGTGAGATCCTCCTTGAACATTTTGTGTGTGGGGTCAATCTAGGCTGGTGTCCCTTTGTTATCACTGAGGCAACCCAAGCACGCTCACTGTGTTTGTTGGCTACCTTGGCATTATATTCAGCTGTTCCTGGCTGCCAATTTGCGAAATACCGTTATTGATCGTGTCAGGACCACACCCAACTTCAACCCCTTGTACTAGGACCGACTTTGAAAAGATCCCTTTGCGTTTCTGATGAGCAGTCCTCGAGGCACCATATGAAGCATAAAATTCCCTCACAATTGTCTCATTGTACTCATCCGGGACCTAGTGAAGAACTCCCACTTTCATTGTTTGTTGTTTTCAAGTATGTGAGGGTAATGTTCCAACAGCCCATTTAAGCTCAATTGCTTCTCCTATAGAATTTTCCCCTTTGAAAGAGCTGTTTTGTACAAATCTATGGAGCCCTTGACCCCAAACCGGAGGTTAAGGTCCTCCCCCAGCTTCCTGCGTGCCTCAGCCTACAAATCAACCGAAGGTCTGAGGTCACTCTGTGACTCCTCCTCTTCATACTGGGATGAGTGCGCACTAGTAATGCGGAGTGCCTGAGATCGCTTCCTTTTTGCTTGTTGTGCTTGTTGGCCAGGATTGGCGACCCGTTTCTGTCGACTACCAGGCGCCGGGCGGTGTTCGTGTTGGATTAGACCTCTTTAGTGCCATGCCTGTTGATGAAAAATTTTGGAGGAGTGGGTGAAAGAGCTCAAGGAAAGACAAAATAAAATGAATTTTTTTTTTCTTTATTACTGTGCGACTGGTTATGCGGTAGCATATCAAGTATGCGGACTGCAGAACCATCACATATGTGCAGAAGCAAAAAGGTATTAACAGGTATGCGATCGCAAAACCACCGCATAAGTGGTTATGCGATCGCAAAGCGACCGCAGAATAGATGGGCAGAAACCTGAAGGACTGCTTCAATATGCAGCACCTATGCGGACCGCATAACTGGCATGCGATCGCAGATGCAATCGCATAACCCGGCCCGACCTAGGGCAAACTGAACGACGAAATGCAGTAATTATGCGGACCACAAAACCATTATGCGGCCCGCAAAACTCAACGTCCTTATGAGAATTAAACCCTACCCCACATCTCCACCATATTTCAATTTCTTCAATCCAATGCAAATAATTTCACAAGATAGAGATGGGGAGGGGTACTCAGACTTCCCCCTCTTGGGGTCGTGGTAAAAAACACACAATCACTCCCTCAATTCACTCTTCACCAACTAAAACCAAAAGCGTTTAATCCACTACTATGCCAGTCAATCAATTTAAATAAATTTGACCCTTTTTAAGCACATACTTTCTGATATTCATGGCAATGGAAGTTGGTTGTATTCACAAGGGGCAAAATCCAGAAAGAAAAATAAGAGTGAAGAAAGGAGGAGAGAAGTCGAAAATCATACCTGAAGTTTGAGGATTCTACAATGGAATTGAGAAAAGTGGTGAGTGTGTTTGGATTCTTTCCTTGGATCGTCTTACCAGTTTCCCTCTCCTTTCTTTTTTTACTTCTTTTTGTTTCGTTCAAATGTGGGTGTGTGCAGAGACTTGGGTACGTTTATACCTGGCAATTATGCAGTGTGGAAGCACATCGCATAACACATTATGCGATGGGCTGATGACTGGGTTGTGTAGGTGCAATCTGCGATGCAAAATGCGATCGCACACTTGACATGTTGGCCGCATAAATGAGAAGCGATCGCAGAATTGGCAATGAAATCAGCCAAACACTCTGTGGGTCTGCGATGACTATGCGGTTCGCATAGTCATTCTATCGCTTAATTTGGACCTCTTTTTCCTTCAGTTTCTTCAGCACTGAGACACTGGTCATGATATTTTACCTGCACTCTAGCACATACGTCAACTTGCTCAATCTAATCTACATAAATAAAAAAAATAAAAAATAAAAAAGTGTTACCACACACGGGTTGCCTCCCAAGAAGCGCTTGATTTAACGTCGCGGCACGACACAGTTTACTCCTTTGGGATTAATCTTTGTTGGAAGCAGTTGTTGGATCATCTCGTAGAGCAATTTGTTCTATCACATGCCTTTCTCAAGCGGTTCCGAGATAATGTTTGACTCGTTCTCCATTTACCTTGAAGGTCTGAGTCCCATCTTCTGACTCAAGTTCAATAGCGCCATAGGGAGACACACGCACAACTTTGAATGATCCAAACCATTTGGACTTTAGTTTGCCCAGAAATAACTTGAGTCTTGAGTTGAAAAGTAAGACCAAGTCACCCGAATTAAACTCCCGTTTTCAAGATCTTCTTGTCGTGGACAAACTTCATCCGTTCTTTGTACATGGCTGCACTCTCATAGGCATGAAGACGGAATTCTTCCATCTCATTGAGTTGTATCATCCTTAGGTTAGCTGCCTCAGCCTACTCAAGATTCAACTTCTTTAAAGCCCACATAGCTTTGTGCTCAAGTTCTACTGGCAAGTGACAAGCTTTGCCGAAAACCAACCTGTATGGTGAAGTGCCAATAGGGGTCTTGATGTTGTGCGATAGGCCCACAATGCATCATCTAGCTTCCTTGACCAGTCGGTCCTGTTGGCATTAACAGTTTTCGCTAGGATATTCTTGATTTCTCTGTTCGACACTACAACTTGACCACTCGACTGAGGATGATAAGGTGTGGCCACCTTGTGCTTTACACCATATTTTTCAAGCAGCCCAGCGAAAGCCTTGTTACAGAAATGAGACCCACCATCACTCAGGATGGCTCTTGGCGTACCAAATCATGTGAATATGTTTTTCTTCAAAAATGCAGTCATACTCCTTGCTTCATTGTTCGGTAAGGCGATTGCTTCAACACATTTAGAGACATAGTCCACAGCCATTAAGATGCAGGGCATGCCATACGAGCTCACAAAGGGGCCCATTAAGTCTATTCCCCACACGTTAAAGATCTCAACCTCTAGTACAAAGTTCATTGGCATCTCATGTCGCTTAGATATTAACCCTTGCCTTTGACATTGGTCACATGCCTTTGACCATCTGGTTTGCATCCTTGTAGATTGTTCGCCAATAGTAACCACATTCAAGTACTTTTGCTGCAGTCCGATTTCCTCCGTGATGACCCCCAACCGGCAAATCATGGTGGCAAATTTTGAAGCCATTTCCTTGCTTCTCCGGCCAGCGAGTAGTTGAATACTCTCAACCTTAGGGCATCATCTGAGACGTTCTACTTGTGCATCACACATACACCCAAGAAATTTCTAAGATGTTGTGTCGGATCATCATCAGTGGAATTCCTGAAAAACCCCTCCATTTTGAGCAGTAGGATTAAACCATGTTCCACCTTGAATGTGGCAGCACCAACTAGCAGAGGTACAATAGCATTTGTATCCTCAATGTACTCATCGATGTCCGCAAAAGGATTTTCTTCTTCATCATATTCAGCCACATTTTCCTATCAACACCAAGCAAAACAAGCGAAGTGTGATGGAATAGAAGAAGACGTAAAGTAAAACACACACTAATTAGTAATTTCAAAATCGTATTCCCCAGCAACGGCGCCAAAATTTGATACCAAATTCCATTCATTCTTGGCCTGAACTTGTCCGAGCATTCTTAGCTAAATGGTTCCCGCAAAGCAAGAAATCTGAGCTCCGGGATAAAATATTCTTTTTCAAGAAACTACCAGGAGAACATCTATATGAATCATGGACCGACTCAAGTTATATTTGGTGAGGTCCCGTAATCATGGTTTTTCGGATTCTATCTTGTTGGAGAAATTCCACATGGGTTTAGATGCTATGAACCAATCTATAGCCAAGAATGCAGCTGATGGATCTTTCATGGATAAGACATTTGCAAGGGTCACACAAATCCTTGATAAAATGGCGCAACATAACCAAGCTTGGCACTCAGAGGACACCACAGGTGGAATTGCTTATGGTACTCCCTCCTTGACCAACATGATTAAGGAGAACCAAGAGAGAGATCAAGTAATTGCAGGACTTGCCACCAATGTCAATGTATTGACAAAGATGTTCACTGAAAGCCAAACGACATCAAATGAAGACTTTGAGGAAGCAAACTATGTCAACTGTCAAAATCAATGGAGGCCTAACCAGCAAGCGCAAGGCAACCAACAGTGGCGAAATGACCAAGGTAGCTCAAATCAAGGAAATTGGAATAACAACAACTTCTCAAATCGAAGTTCAAACCCTTATGTTCCACCAAAGGGGCAATATTCAAATCAAAGTTCCTCAAGTGATTCCAAGTTGGAAAGCACGCTTGAACAAGAATTGCAAAATCAGGAAAGGTCCGACACCTCTATGAGGAATATGACCGAGCTTGTTGGTTCTCATACCGCATCCATTCAAAAATTGGAGATGCAAATGAGAGATCTCTCTAGTGAACAAAATCCAAAGCAAAAGGGGACACTCCCAAGTGACACAATTGCGAACCCAAAGAGTAGTGGGAGTGGTCCAACTTCTCAGATCATGGCAATTACTACTCAGAGTGGGAATGTACTACAAGGAGAGAGTGAACAAGTGGTTGAAGTGGAAGATCCCGAGCAAGAGGTTGAGGCACAAGTTGAAGAGCAAATTGTTGTTAAAGCTAAAGAGGTTCCGAAAGAGTTGAAAGTTCAAGAAGTGAACCGGGAAAAGGTAATGGAAAAGGTGATAGAGGCACCAAAAACTCTAACACCTACTCCCTCCGTTTTAATTTATGTGAACCTATTTGACTGGGCACGGAATTTAAGAAAAGAGAGAAGACTTTTGATCTTGTGGCGTAAAATGAGGCACCTTTATTTTGTGTGGCTATAAATCATTGCATAAAGGTAAATTGTTTCCAAATAAGGAAAGAGGTCATTCTTTTTGGCACGGAATAAAAAGGAAATAGGTTCACATAAATTGAAACGGAGGGAGTATTATTTATTTATTTTTGATAAGGAAAAAAAAACTCTAACACCTATTCCTAGACCTCCTCCTCATTTCCCTCAAAGACTTGCTAGGAAGGTTGATGATAGCAAACTCGAAAAGTTCTATGACATTCTCAAGCAATTATCGGTAAATATTCCATTTATGGAAGCATTTCAAGAGATGTCGGGTTTTGCTAAGTATTTGAAAGACTTGATTACCAAGAAGAGAACCACCGAGAATGAAGTGGTGAATGTGACTCACCGGATTAGCTCCATCATTGCAACAACCACCGTTCAAAATAAAGAAAACCCTTGAGCTTTCATGCACTATTGGGGCGCGTGATTTTGCAAGAGCTTTTTGTGATAATGGGGCTAGCATCAACTTAATGCTTCTTTCTATTTACAAGCAAGCGGGGTTAGGTATGCCAAGGCCTACAAGTATGTGGTTGCAAATGGTCGATCGTTCCATAAAGAGACCGATGGGAATTGTTGATTATGTGCTTGTGAAAGTGGGAGAGTTCCATCTACCCGCCGATTTCGTAATCCTTGATTGTGCAGTTGACAAAGAGATCCATATCATCTTGGGGAGACCATTCCTTGCCACAGGAAGAGCACTAATGGATTCGGAACGGAAACTACCACATGAATATGAAAGCATCTCATTGATTGATGTTGTTGATGAAGTGGAAGATGCGGTTGAAATGAAGATGGAAGAACAATGCCTCGGTGAGGCGTTGGCAGCTATTTTGGTAAACTTCGATGGTGAAGATATGGAGGGGTATATGGAATCGGTCAATGCATTGGAAGGGCTTGGGTCCTACACTTATGCTCCGAAGAAGCTCTCTCTCGACTTGGAGAATAGAGCCACTCCTCCCGCAAAGCCTTCAATTATTGAGCCACCTCAACTAGAGCTCAAACCACTTCCACCGCATTTGAGGTATAAATTTCTTGGCTCAAATGATACTCTACCAGTAATCATTTCTTCTTTGTCGAATGATGTGTAGGTAGAACAACTGTTGAATGTCTTGAGGGAGCATAGGCAAGCTATTGGGTGGGCAATTGCAGACATCCGGCGGATTGCTTTCATAGATGCCTTGGTTTTCCAACTCATTTTCCATGGCCAATTGGGAACCTCCAGGCTATTCTGTTGTAATAGCATTTTGTAGCAATTGTTTACTGAGAATATTTTGTCCCTGCTATTAACCCAAATTAAATTGTCTGTTTTGTCCACTTCAATTTAGCATGTGTTCAGATTTTGAAGCATTTGGCAGAAACTATCCAATTCCTAGTCATTCAGGTTCCTTCTAAATGTAATATGACAGCTGGAATCTGGACTAAAATCAGTAATATCCCTCTTTATTCACAGCACGATCTGGAAATCTATTTTTGAAACTTCATCTCCATACCAAACATCCAACAAGAGTTTGATTCTAGCACCATTACCAACCTCTAACCTTGTATACTGTAAGAATTCATCCCACCCTTCACCTATTTTCTTCCAGATTGCTCCACATGATTTTAGCTGTGGGATATTGTCTCCATCCCTCTTTTTTTCCATTGATAGCATCTAACAGTTTTTGCCAAACTTCCCCCACTATATCTCCACAGCCACTTGAAAAGCAAGGTTTTATTGTGTAGTTTTAGATTTCTCACTCCCAAACCTCCTGCTTTCTTATCTCCAGTAACCACTTGCCACTTGACCAGGTGTTTTCCTTTTGTTTCCATTCCCAACCCATAGAATTGTCTTCCAATGGAGTCCAATTTCTTTTCTAATGGAGTCCAATTACCATTTTTAATTCTTCAAGCGTGTGTCTGTGGCTATTTTCTTGTGGAGGCAGGGGCGTACTTCATTCTAAACCAAGCAGCACTCGATTAATATAGAAATTTCATTATTTTCTAAAATTATTCATTCAAAGATTATAACGTCCACAAGGTCAGTGCATGACTAGGATGAATTCCATCTTTAACATTTAATCCATTAACAAAAGCTTTCTTGTTTTAGAACATTGTACCAGAAGCTATAACATACATGCCTTGTATGAGTAGTCAGTATCAAATATGTGTGATACCGGATTTTTAGAGCCAAGTTCACGATTCGGGAAGGCTAAAGTAGGTATCTGTAGCACAAAAACTCGGGTTCATTTTCAGCCACTCTTTCAGCAGCTTTACTAGCCAAATCTTGTTGACGATAATTTTTCCAACAATAAATCGACAACCAGAACTTTTTCTGCAACTCTGAGACATATTTTTCCGGTAATCACCCAATGACTGAATGACACTATCAAGAAAAATCATTACTTTTTAAACTTCAAACAAGTAGACTCTCTCCACAATGAGTTTATGGAGAATGTTAGAATGTTACTATCAGAATGTTTTAAGTTGAGTTCTTAAGTTTGTCATTTTTCTAATCGGAAAAATATTATATGTGAATTGGTTTTACACATATAAACAGGTGTTTCTCATCAAATTATCAAGTAAATCAAATTATATCTCTTCTTCTCTTACTTCCCCATGATCCTGATAAAGAAATCACCAATAAATAAAGCCCTCCAATGTCAATGAAAGATTGATTAGAGAGAGAAATCAATTGCAGAACAGTTATGGTGTATGCTTTGTAGAAATATACCCTATATATCAATTCTTTGTACAACTAAAGCCAAAATGCTTAACCATTAAAACCTAATTGGCTGAAAAACAGGTTATGAATTATGCTTTCCTAGTGTGTTGCATGTACCTTGTGGAGGAAAGAAATATTAGATGCTTTAAGGGTTTGAATAAGCATATTCCCAAACTGAAGTTTCAATGCCTTAGACAACTATCTTGTTGCATAGAATATTGTGCCCAATAGGGTTGAGAACCTTGTACGGTCCATCGGTTTAGTTAAAATGTAATTGGGTTTCTCTCTCCTCACATTTCTTGATACTTAATGCTTTTTGCCAATCCTGGTGTATCCAGATGCAACTCCTTGGTGCCCATCTAAGAAAGTATCTTTTGACCAATTAAGATAAAAAAGAACTAGTTGACTGAGTATTGGATCACAAAAGACTCATCAGGTAGTGCAAATAAAAGTCTTCTCATTCCTCTTATGAAAGAACAATGCAGAGAAAAATGAAAATGGGTCCGACCACTCTACATAAACAAAAATTGCACCAATTCCAACTTATGGACCTGTAAGGAAAATGTGGTGCTCCATCAACTACGATTCACATGGGAAGCAGAGGGGAAAGATGAGAGAGTTGGGAAAGAGAGGAGGACAAGGAATACTGTTCATGGAAATTAGATGATCTGATTAAATAGTAGGGACGGATGACCTGAACAAAAGGGTCATCAAATTCCAAACGGGGTACAAGTGCAGAATAGGGTAGGTATATCTTCAGACAAAAAATAAAAATAATTCTAGAGTCAATTACTTGAAGCGTATCAAGAAGTAAGTGGACAAAAATGAAATGATATCAGCTAGGGGAGAGTAGGAGGGGTGTAGATATAATAAGAGATGGGGAAGTTGGAAACTCTGGCTGTAAAGAAGAGGAATTTTTCCATTGCTATGGTGTTTTAAAGTGAAGGGATTAATATGGCATTGGATTTTATAGGGGTTCATGCAGTAGGAGATGGGTCAAAAATAGAATTCTGGGATGAATTCTTTGAGTTTATTTTTAACGTAAGCTTCCTTGGGTGATAAGGGGACTACAAATAATACAGATTTCTGAAGGAGAGAGTGGGATGTCAGATGTGGCACCTATTCAAGAGAAATACAGAATTCTCTGAGTTTAAAAACTTTCAGTAACTGGTCTATGTTCACTTGTGAGGTGCTAAATCCACATAATTTAAGGCGGATGAACTAAAATTTGTATTAGACTCAACACATTTTTCATTTTGCAGACTAGGAGGAATTTCTTACATGCTATTCAAGGTTCACTACCCAGACCACCGTTGATTCATATGCCTATACGTTTGGATTGTAGTTAAAGGAGAAGACCTACGACACAATTCAAACTTCAAACTTGAAAAAAAGTGACACAGATGCGGATAACCGCAAAAAAATTATAGTGCAATAATAGCAGAATATCTTGTCAAAGGCACTCCCTATACTTTCATTGCAAAAACATTAAAAACCCTTTAAAATGATCTCACAACATGGAATATGGATGTGTTAGGAGGGAGGAGATCAAATTGAGAGAAATGGATGACATTGAAGAATTAGAGACGAATGACCAAAAGGGATCTAACCAACAGAGAAAAAAGAGGAAAGAAGAAGTGAAGAAGAACTAATGACCCACAACTATTGCTCAAGAATGCAATCTGAGACAAAAATGTAGAGTATTATGGTTAAAAGAAAGCATTACAACACAGAGTTGCTACTCAATTAATAGGATGCAAACTTTGTAAACACAATGGAGGTCGTAAGGAGAGCATTTGAGGAGAAGGAGGAGGTTAGGAGCCAATTAAGGCTTCTACACACAACAATATAGAAACCTAGGCGGGAAAGAGTAGCTATTAGCAATAACGGAAGGGAGATGATGAATTAGTTAGCGATTGAGTTCTCGCAGAAATAAATGTAGGAGGCAATCCAAATCTGTTGGGGAAAAGCTTTCAATCCCCATGGTTTATGCACAGCGTCCTACCAGTATTGTCGGAAAACGGTCAAAGATAATATCATGAAGGTAGATCATGCTTTTCATATCACTGGAAATTTGAAAGGAACCTTACCTGTATGGTACTTCTAGCATTAAGGATGTTAGATTTATTAGTTAAAACATACTCCATCCCAGTTTATGTCATGGTGTTTGACTGAGTGCGGAGATTAAGAAAAAGGAAGACTTTTGAACTTTGTGGTCTAAAATAAACCATAGATATTTGTGTGACTACAAATCATCTTATTAAGGGATAAAATGGGCCTTTTAAAGTTAAACCATTACTAAATATAAAAAAATGTCATTCTTTTTTGGGACTAACTAAAAAGGAAAGAGTGTCATCAGTCGTATAAATTGGTATGGAGGGAGTATAAAAAATTATTGCAAAGGTACTTTTGTTAGTCTTGAGAAGGTACTAGATGTTACACTCTTGGCCTCTGAAATCCACTCTTGGAAGGAAAACAAAACAGTGAATGCATCATTCGATACAGATGAGTCTTGATCTAGAAAAGCATATAATCATGTTAATAGGGAGTTTATGATCTTGTAATTGAAAACAAGATGAGATTCAGAGGGAGAAGGAGAAAGTGAATTATGCATTGAATGTCCTGAAGCAAAGCGTGTACTGTTAATAGAAGGAACTCCAACAGGCCTCTTTTAAATTTTCTATAGGCCTACAAAAAGAGGATCCACTCTTAGCTTACATTGTGCATCCTTGTAGTTGTAGTATAAGCACTTCGCTAGATGATGAACAAAGCTATGGCAGAAGGAAACTTAAGGAGACTCTCAAGCAAAAGGAAGGTAAGACAACGTGCACATATCCAATCTAACGTTTGTTGATCACGCATTAATGTTTTATAATGCGAAGGTCGCTCAATTACAGCATTTGAAGCACATTTTTCTAGGGTATCAGGCTTGCCTGAAGATCAATCTGAGAAATGTGAGACCATCCTGCAGAAGAGGTGGAGAATATTGAGAAACTTGCACAGGTTTTCAATTGCAAAGTTGAATCACTCCAAACAACCTACCTTGGTCTACGGTCTATGTCTGGAAGCTACTTATAAGGACTGTGCACTTTGGTATTCAGTGATTAAGAAAGTTACAAAATTAAAGGATGGAAGCATAAGTACTGTTACGCGGCGCCTTCCTGATGTTCCGTGGAAGGGCAACGTAAGGCTAGGCAACCGATGTCAGTGCGGTTGCCGTCCGCCAATGAGGTCCCTCGCCGCACGCTAGACTAGAGCGTCAGTGCCGTGCGGGAAAAACCAATGTCAATAGCAATTGCGGAAGCTTGAGAGTGAATTGGGTTTTGAATGATGATGATGATTTTATTGATGATGATGATGATGATTACAAAATGCGGTGTCGAGGGGTGGAGACACCAGTACAGAGAATTGATTGCTGAGAATGTTTGAATGCTTGATACCCCCTAATAATGCTTAAAAAAAATAAACCAAAGTTACAAGACTAGTCCTATGAAAGCTGTAAATGCATACTGAATGAAAATGATGTAAACTAGCCTAGAACAATACAATG
>MU766193.1:46724-57583 GCA_026770625.1 Nicotiana glauca | reverse complement strand
CGGTGGGGCGACAGAGGCACATGCGCGCTTGTCGCTTGGCGCAGCCAAGACCACGGGGCCGACCATGGCGCTAGGCATTGTGAGGCTTGCTAGGCCGCCATGGGGCGCGGCCAAGGGGTCATGCGGCGTGTGTGGAAAGCAGCCCATGACAGTACTTATACAAATATGCAAAGGAGATTGATAAAAAGTACTACATCTAGCCTATTACATGTCTCTCATGCACATATCTGCTCAATACCAGAAAAATTGAAAAACTAAAAGAAATTTCTTGTCGGATACAAATGACCTAATAAACTGGAAGGTTGCTAGGTTTGATCCTAAATGCATCAGCTCTAGATCTAAACAATATATAAGAAACCTATTGTTCCATCCAAGATCAAACTTCAAAACGGTACGCCCAGATCCCTTCTGGAGCGCAATGCTCTCTTTGCTCTATCTACTTCTCACACTACTGTTTATCATCTTCCCTCTTACAATCCGAATCTATCCTCTCGAATTAGTGCTCTCTTTGGTCAAGCCTTTAGAAATTTCAGTTCTCAAGGTTTATTTTTTGATACCTATTGAGATCACAAAAGGTCAACTTTTTGTAGGATATAAAATGTACAGAAGTGTCATATTGTATCCTGTGAGCTATAAATCTCTCAATATTGGAGTTCGATGGTGTGCTTCATATATTATGAAATGATAAGCCTACTGAAAGAATATACTCCAATTATTTGCAAGTCATTTTGAAAATTAACTAAACATTTATTGGAGAATCTACGGCTTCAGAATTGTTTAAAGAATTACAGTAAATGGAAGTTAATGGAAGTGGTTAGCAATTTGCATAATTTCCTAAGTGAATACTTAGTTCTTTAATGGTTGTTTGATAAGCCGGAAACTGCTAACCCAAAATTTGAAGTCAAAAACATACTCACACACTGCATTAATGGAGAGACAAAGGAAAAAGGTTAAATGAGTACATACAGTCTTGAGCTACAAGGCCTTTTTCATGCACAACTCCTCCTGCCATACAAATGATTAAATTTATTAAGGCAAAATGTGTATAAATTCGTAAAGAAATGAAAAGAGATAATTGCACTTTTGGCCCTCCAGTTAGTAGTAAATTCTGATTTTGGTCCTTTTAATATTTCGCTAAGCACATTAAACCTTCAATATACTAAATCGTGATTTTTTGGTCCCTTTATACAGGAAATAGACTATTTCTAGAACTATATTATCCTCAAATGTGGAGTAACAATACAAATTTAACTTAACAAATCAATAATTAGCGCTTAATAGTTCATTAATTCACAACCAGAGGCATTAAAAGTGCACATATCAATTAATTGAATGTTAAATGTGCTTAATCAGAAATCAAAATGACCAAAAAAACAGATTTTGTCGATATTTGAGGGACAAAAAACACAAATTTCCCAAATGAATAATAACCCCACGAACATTAAAACGCAGCATACCCCAATTCTGCAATCTCCTGTTCTTCAAAGATTTCCATTTAGAAATTGGCGCACCGTTTATCTAGAAAAAACACACAAAAGAAACAAAGTCTTGTAAATAATGGAAGAAAAGCAGATACACAGTATTTCAAGAATAAATAGAACTGAAGAAAATGAAAAGGACAAAAAGGATGGATTAAGTAAGCAATAAAGATGGGACTTTTACATTATTGAAGAGCTGGTCGTGTTCGGAATCAGAAATGAAATCTGGAATGTAGAATACAGTGGGTACAGACCCAACTGTGAAGTCGTTCATTTTTCTGCTATGGCAAGGACCAACTTGAATTCAGTCAAAGTATCCCCAGTACCCCTAGTCCGATCAATGAACCACTTATATTGAACAAAAATGTAAAATTAAACAAGAAAATTTATGACGTGTGGATAGTTTTTTGTTCCGAAAAGGGCCAAAAATGGCTCCAAAATTTTGGTGGCAAAGCAGTTTCGGACTGGTCAATCAAAAATAGTTAGTATTTACCAAGTTAATTAAAAATAGCTACCTTGCAATAGAGACCGGCCCGGTAAAATATACTGGAGTTTGGTGCACTTGTGTATGAACTCCAGCATATTATGCTGGACCGGTATACTTTGTTGGCTCCAGTATAATATATTGGAGACTGGAGCACGGGTGCTCCAAAATCCATTATATTATACTGGACCATTATATTTGCTGGAACTCCAATATATTATGCTGGAGTTCTAGTATATTTATGCTGGAACTCCATCATAATATGATGGAGTTCCAGCATACTATCCTAGAACTCCAGTATAATATGCTGGAGTTCAAGTATACTTATGCTGGAACTCCAGCATAATATACTAGAGTATTTTTCGAATTTTAAACAGTGTTTTCGTTCAAATTTATCTTTACATAAAAAGTGGCTAAATTTTAATTACTTTTAAAATTGAGCTATTTTTGAACGACCAGTTGTAAATCTGGCTATTTTTAAAAATATCCCAAAAATAACCTTAAACTATTAAAAATAGCTCAAAATTGCCCTCCTTCCCCCTATTGATTCAAATTTGCTCTTAATGTTATTTTTAAGCTTAAAAATACCCTTCTGTTAACGGAAAGATTGACATGGCATTGATGAGCATTTTAATTGACATGTTGTATTTGGGAGAAATTCAAAAATAGTCAGATTTACCACTGGTCGTTGAAAAATTGCCAAGTTTCAAAAGTCATTGAAATTTAGCCACTTTAAATTTGAGCGAAAACACTGTTCAAAATCCGAAAAAATACGCCCGCAAATTTTACTGGAGTTCCAGCATAAGTATGCTTGAACTCCAGTAAATTTTACGGGAGTTCCAGGATAACTATGCTGGAACTCCCGCAAATTTTACGGGAGTTCAAGCATAATTATGCTGGAACTCCCGCAAATTTTACGGGAGTTCCAGCAAGTATAATTGTCCAGTATAATATACTGGAGTTTGGAGCACTGGTGCTCCAATCTCCCGCAAATTTTATAGGAGTTAGCAAAGTATACTGGTCCAGCATAATATGGTGGAGTTCGTACACAAATGCACCAGAACTCTCGTATATTATACTGGACCGGTCCCTGTTCCAACAAAATAGTGGCTATTTTTCATTGACTTGGTAAACGCTGACTATTTTTCATTGACCAGTGTGAAAACGACTATACCATGATATTTTAACGTTGTATTTATTTAGTGGTCCACACGTATTTTTCTAGCCCAGCCCAAAAAATTCCACCCATCCATTTTAATAACCCGATTCTTTTAAGATGACTAAAACCACATGTGATATATTCCGCCCCCTCCCCTCCCCCCCTTGAGATTTAACAATAATCTTATTTTCTCTTGCAAGAAACCAGTTGTCAATTCTTCTCTAGAATGTATAATAATCTTTCCTCTAATGTGGAGTTATAACAGCTCGTGTAATAAGAAACATAAGCAGTTCTTTACTTTTTTATTTTGTAGTAATCCTTGAAATTTTTCACATGCACATTAGAAAAATCATTTCGTGGCCACAACAACGAGCAGATGAACTTGACGGACATCTTGTTTTTGCCCACAAGCATAAGCAAAAACTTCGGCATCCCGACCCAGTATCTCTTGTTTCAAATAGGGTTCTTATTTTCCTCTTCTTTCTTCCTTCTGCAATCTTTCATCAACATAATAGAACCAACCATACATTAAACACCATTTAACGAACATAACAACAGTCATAATTAAGCAATACGAATATTAGAACTAAAAAAGAAAATAAAAATAATTGAAATAAAAAAATTATCTTGTATCAGAGAACTAAAATAATTGGTATGAAAATATTAGAAGAATTGAAATGTACAAAAACTTAACCCCGAAAGCATGTGGAATATTAAGGAAGGAACAAGAGGAGGAAAGAACACTATTTGGAACAAAACAGAAAAAAACTGTTGTTGATACCCAATTTTTCCCTGAGTTTTTTATATATTCCCAAAATACTTTCAAAATAACATATACATGCATATATAAGCATGCCCAAGAGTTTTGGTATTTTTTTTCTTATTTTTTAGGATTTTAAAACTAATTTATTGTCTATTTTAATGGTAGAAAATTCAATAATTATTCCCAAACTATCATGTTTGGTGAATAATTTGTTTTTCATTCTCATATTTACACCAAAATATAATTAAGATGATTTTTTTATATTTTTATAAATTTATTTGATAGTTTTAAAGTTAAATTGCATGTAATTGCAAGTTTAGCCTATCTTAAGATTAACTGCATTTTATAATTGTAAAATTGGTTTCAATATTGTTAAATTAATACTTATATGCTATTTACTAACACGTTACTTTTAATTTAATTTCAAAATCATTTTTACTATTTTTTTATAAAAAAAAAAGGGAAAAACTGGCTATTTAAAATATAGCCCCAATTTGTTTCAATTGTATCCCCATTTCCATTTCAAATTTTTTTAGCCTGAAACTAACCCAATTTCAAGCTTAAAATCGGACCAGCCCAATCCCGTCTAACCCAACCCAATAACCTGTTTATCTTACCCGACCCAAGGCTCTTTTAATCCAGACCGTTGATCAATCTGATCAACGATCATGATCTCCTCTTTCCTTTTAAATTTACCTAATCCAACCCTAATCCCCCCATTTCCTTCTGGTAGCCGCCTTTGGATCCTCTCATCTCTCAGACTCTCTCGACCCTTCCCCTAACCCTAGCAGCTTCTCGTCATCCTCACCCTAAAACTCACTGGAATCCATGGCTTCTCAAGCCATGGAAACCCTATACTCACCTCATACTGCTCCTACATGCCTGATGCTCGAAGGTTCAAGGCCAGACTTCGAAGGTTTTCACACAGACCTTCACTGATTCAAGGTTTCCGGCCTTGCTCCGGCATATCCAAGGCTCAGGAACTTGACTCTTGACCTCTCTGACTCGAGATCGGACCTGTTTCTAAGCCTTTCTCATTTCTAGGGTTTCTCCTAAACCCTAAGCCATTCAAGGTTCTTTCATCGTTATTTATCTAGATCTATACGATATATATGCTTTTCTTGCCATCTAAGGTGTTTTCCCCAAAAGCTTCTTTTCAAAATCGTTTCTCTTCAATTTTAGGGTTTCTGAAAGGATTTTTTTGGAAAAAAAAACTTTCTGATATTTCTTCTTCTTTGCTTTATGTGTGTTTTTTCATACCCTGCTCGTGTGATTTCTTTATTACGCATGTACTATCTTCTACCTTTTCTTTTCTACTATCATGTTACTCATGTTAAACTTTGCTATGTTTGCTCTACTCTTTTACTATGTGTGTTTGCTATTAAGTTATTTGATTTTGTTTACTGAACTCTGTTCATGTTCTTACATGCTTCATCTACTTGTGTTCACGTCTGTATTATTTCCTTCTTCTGAACCTGTTTAGGTTCTAGGTCTTCTCAAAATATGTTCTTCGTGATTCTTCTTCCTTTGTCATTCAACATGATATCATATCTGTCTTGTTGAGACTCTGAAGCAAATGTCTTGCTTTCTCACTTCCATGCTTGATTCAATTTTGAAACCCTGGGATTTGGGGGCTTCCTTTGATGATTTTGATTCCTTGTGTTCTAGTCAAGGCTCCGCTTTGGAACCCTGGACTCTTAGACTCACTATGAGTCTGCAAATTGAACTTGTATCTCTTTGCTCATGATTCTGAGTTTTTATGATTCTGAACTCCTCTCTCTTTTACATAACTCGACAGTCTCTTCTTGATTCACCTGTTTGTGTACTTTATATATGAGAAATCTTCTTTCAAAAGGTTTTGCCAACTACTAATTAATTCTGAATCCCTTTGATGGTGTTTACTTGATTGTTCTTGATTTTCCCTAAGTGAACCTTTCTTTACCCTTTTTCTCGACCTGATTCACTCGAGTAAGCATGTAATTTTGGTTTTACTGATTGATTCCCTTTCCTTTTTTTTACAAACCGTGTATTATTGGTTTGTTTCCTTAAATAGCTTCTATGTACCTATCCTTTATTATACTGCTGGAAAAATATTCTTTCAAAATCTCTTCCCTTAATTGTTTTACCAGTTTGAATTTGAATCCCTTAATTAAAAGGAGGCTTATATGATTAATTGAAAATCAGACTTTAGTTATTTTCTTACCTTATTTCTCACGACTTTCATACTATAAATATTCTCCTCCCTTCTCTTTGAACACGCAAACACAGAACACAATCTGAGTTCATAAGTCACTCTCACTTAAAACTCTCTTTCTTTCTGATACTTGTGCTGCTGTGGACTTTGTGTACTCTACTTTCTTCTGCATTCTTTTGCTTCTCTACTGGTTCTCCACTATGTGTTTCACATCCTAGTTCTGTTATGCTTTCCTTTACTATTTTTCTGCAACTTATGTCATTATTGTTCCTATGTGAATTCCCTTACCCTTTACCCTTTGTATGCGAGTTATGGTTCAGGGCATAACAACACTCCAATATTGTTGTCTATGATTCTGAACTGAGTTTTTTGAATCCCTAACTCAATCAATTCCCACTCCTTTTCCCCTTTTATGTGTCTGAGCCTTGGACTTGGGTCTGATAGTGTCCTAATCACTATCCAGACCTTGGTCTGACCTTCAAGGGTCTACTCCTAACTTGTTTAACCAAACAAGTGGTCAGGGGTGTGCCAGCCTACTTTGTGGCTAGGTATGACCACCACCTGTCATGGCTCCCCAATCCCCCTTTCACTTTGCACTTACTCTTAGTTATAAGTTTTGCCCCTCTCTTGCAAGCCATGCTTTGGGACCCCTGAGCTCCCTCTGAACTTGGATGCCTGAGAGCTCGCTCTTCCACACTGCACTGTTTCTATTCTAATGGTATCGTGGGTGTAAGCAATGCCTGAAATCCCTGAGATTCCTTGGAACTTTGAAACACCCTGGATAAAGAGAAGGCTTTGGAAATCTGGATCCCGGAAGTGGCTCAATAGCATATTTTAGACATTAAGGTTAAATTAGGCTGCTCGGATCTAGCTGTTAGATCTTAATGTACTTTTAATTTCCAGTTTGATCTATTGGGTTGTAATAACTTGTATGAAACTTGGGGAGTATAGTAAAAAGGGTGTGGGAGGGGTCTTTACTTTCTTGCATCCAAGGGGTAGAAATTATGATTTAGGATTTTACTTATAAACAAACTAGAAATCCTGCCTATAGGGCCTTTAACACTGATTCAATCACATAGAGATCATGCCTGTAGGATTTAACGCTTAACTTCACCGCAAATCACCTAGATAGCATGCTTATAGGATTTAACATTCATGTTCTGTAATTACGCATATAGAGATCATGTCTTAGGCTCTTGCATTTCTGCATATACAAATGTCATTAGGCAAACCGATGGTAGGTTTAATAATAAGGTTGCATATAGACATCATGTGTATAAGATTTTTATTAATGTCATGAAAAGGTACTAAAATCAGTAAACGTATAGAAAGTATGCCTATAGGAAATATCGATTTTTTAAAAGCCTCATTTGTTTTAAAATAGTATCAATTACTGAAACTCGTATCTAGTTTACTAAAAACTGGTAGTTTTCTGCCCCTTTTTGAAACTCGCTAAAATTGGTAAACCTTTTTTCTATAATCAATCCGCACTTTCCTAAAACTCACAAACCTTTTAATCAGTCTGCATCTTTTCTGAAACAAATGGTAACTCTTTTCTAAAATCAGTTTGCATCTTTTTTTTCTTCTGAAATTCGTTTCTCTGTTAAAACTGATAACTCTTTTTTTTCTAAAATCAATTTGCATCTTGTCTGAAATTCATTTCTTTCTGTTAAACTGGTAACTCTTTTGCATCTTTTTCCTGAAATCAACAGATCCTATGCCTAGTTTTATTTTAACATATAGATAAAAGGTTGGCTAATTAATCATTAGGTCAGTCCCTGACAAATGTATCCGAGTCGCCTAATGCAGACTTTCTGTCTAAATATATGTCTTGAACCAGTCCGCTCGCTGCTTAATTTTAATCTAAGACCAAATAAGTATTTGTCAAGGCATGCTAAACTATATGATTATTTGACTTCTGGGTTTAATTTAAGCCTTATTTTCCTATTTGTTCTTGCCTTTTACTTGATACTTGTTTTGAATGTCGAGCTAGAATTTTATCCTTTAAACTCCACAAAGGCCTCCATCCCTTTCTTTCCCTTTAGGATTAGAAGTCCTAATACCCTGGGACTGATAGGATTGGGACGGGTAGCAGCATGCGATAAGTAAACGATATTGTATACCTTAACATGATGGGAAGGGTAGACATGGAGATGATGATTACATGATAACACTCCGCATACAATTAGATACCAGTATTGTGCGAATGATCCATGTAATATATAAACCTAGGACCCCCTCCTCCCTCTTTATTAGTTTAACAATTTTTTCTGAATCTTAAAAGCTGTTGCACTTTCAATTTCTGTTTCTCACATGATTTTTGGTTTGTTCACGCTAAGTACTTGACTTCTTCCCTCTACTTGCACATTTTTACCAAACTGCTCCTTTCTAAAATTCAGCATTTCTTTTAACCTGATGTGCTTCTTGTACTTGTTTATTTGCACTTGCATTTAAAGTCACGATTGTAGCATGGTCGGGAACCACACTAGTGGATCTTGAGGGGTGCCTAACACCTTCCCCTCGAGATAATTTCAAGCCCTTACCCAAAACTCTAGTCTTCATCTTTAATTTTTCTAGAAGTGAATCATTAGGTGGCGACTCTTCAAACTCCAAAAAACCAATTCCCAAAGCGAAAAAAGAGTTGTCTTCCCGAATGTTGATAACTCGAGGAAAAAAGGGGGCGTCGACAGCATGGCGACTCTGCTGGGGATTTCTTTAGGCTTTTACCATTGCATGCTATATGTGACTTTACTACTTTCTTTATTGCTTTTGTTTAATGCCTTTATTCAGAACTGACTTGTTTCTTTTGTTTCTTTTTCTTTAATTACTTTCATTTACTGCTTTTCCATCAATACTGTTGTAATTTCTGAGCAATCATTGTAAACTTTATTGTATGAACGTGAAAATACGTGTCAATTTGTTCCATCCTCGTAAACTGCATATTCAACATCATATTCCACTCGTTCCAAACAAATACTATAACAATGCTTATAATGAGTAGTTGCGCACTTCCAATACTATCACCCCCCCTAAATTTTGCAAAGGCATATTTGCGGTAAAACCAGCCGATCAACGGTGTAGTCGACAGTTCCGTGCCTTTCCCTCTTGAGTTGTCCGCTCAAGGGTACCAGTCTAGCACTTTAGAATAGAAACCTTATTCCATTTAAATCGTACATGCATCATGGTCAAACATAGACGAGTCGGTTATGTTGTCCACATAATGACTCATTAAGATAGCCTTGTCCAAAGTCCACCGGGTCTCCTTGAATCCCAAACGGACGCCTCCACGTTCCGTGCATTTATTTGGAGAACTTAAGTGCCTGCTATGCTAATTATTGATTTAAATAGTCGAGTCTTGTGGGGGTAAGGGCCTAACACTCCGTTTTGCAGAAAATGAGGCACAAGATCCCCAGATTTGGCATGGTAACCAACATTCATCCAAGGCTGCTGAACTGGTGGAACGACCTTCATTCTAGTGATAAAACACTCGTCCGCAAGTACTTAGGGAATCTGCCTTCTCTTCTAGAGATTCAACCTGATAGCAGAATTATAGAGGCTGCGACATTGTTTTGGGATAGTGACAAGTCCGTGTTCCGCTTTGGGGACCTTGAAATTACTCTTTTACTTGAAGAAATAGGGGGTTTAGCTGGAATTCCTTGGGAGACTCCGGGTTTGCTTATGCCCGAGAATCGCAAAGGAAGGGGTTTCCTTAAGATGATGGGACTGAAGAAAAACCCAGACTTGACACGTTTGAAAGACTCTTACATCCCGTTTGACTATCTATATGAAATGTACAACCATAGCAAGTCATACCGCACATATTCAGATGAATTTTCTATCACCTCATTGGGACATGTCCATAGAAGGGTCTTTGTTTTCCTATTTTGCTTTTTTGGGGATGATCTTGTTCCCTATGAAGAAGGCTAGGATCCACACCAGACTAGCCATGGTAACCAAAACTTTGATGGAAGGGATTGGTGGGCAAAATTTTAGCATAATGCCCACGATCGTCGCCGAAATATACCGCGCCTTGAACAAATGTCAACAACAAGGCAGTCATTTTGAGGGTTGCAACTTATTGCTTCAGCTTTGGCTCATAGAACACCTCCAGAAAGGAGAATACCGACAAGAGATCCTACGTAGAGATTGGGATGATCATATCGCCTTTCACCAGCCAAGGCATATGAATTACATGCCTAAAATGTTCGCTCAGCCGGAGGACGCCAGAGAATGGGTAGAATTGTTCAAAAATCTGAAAGAAGACCAGGTGCAATGGATATTTGAGTGGTTCCCTACGGATGAATTCATTGTTCGATCCCGAGATGCGCCGTTTCTCATACTGATTGGTTTGAGAGGGACTTATCCTTACGTTCCTCTCCAAGCCATGAGGCAAGATAGAAGAAAACAAATCATACCAAGGGTCGATAAAACGAGTCACCTCAGGGCTGATTTCCAGGACGATGATAGCCCTCACAGGTGCCAAGCTCAGCATTTGTAGCATTGCAAAATCGTTTTGGGGAAAGAATCCATTGAGCCAGACAGGTACCACGCCGGTTGTATGCCACATTATCTGGGTTGGTTAGAAGATAATGGCATAGGTCAGCCGACATTCGTTCGAGTCACAGAATTATTGACGAGCATGCTGAAGCACAGGTTAAATATAATCAACTGCGCAAGAGAATTCGAGAGTGTGAAAGTGAGCATCGGGAAATACAAGAAGCCCATCAAAAATTGATCGAGGAGTGGAAAGAAATGGTTGTCAGCGCCAACAATCGGTTAGG
>MU766193.1:9303-41780 GCA_026770625.1 Nicotiana glauca | reverse complement strand
CATACATTTGATCCCTTACTTTAGTTTTGTTGCATATGCTTGTTGACACAATTTTTATGTTATAAATGGTGTTCGTCTTATTTTAGCTTCTTTTTGTCAATATTAGTTAGGCCCGTTTATAGCGATATACTTTTCGTGGAATTCCATAAATTTTCTTATTGGTGTAATCGATAACCGAATCGATAAGCCCCCAAAATCGATAAATCAAAATCGAAAAAATCGAAAACTTATTGAAACGATAACGATAAGCATATGTGCAAATCGATAATCGATAAGTAATTATCGATAAGGGTCAAAATCGAATCGATAAATCGAATGCACACCCCTGCTCGTTGTCTTTAATTTCGAAAAGATCTTTGACGTTTCAAACAATTTTGAATTTAATCAAAGCATTTTAGTTTATCATATATCTCTCTCTTATTATTTTCTCTATCATTTACTCTATTTTTACACAACATTACTATTACTTACCTTGATGATGAACCAACGATTGTGATTTGCAATGAAACAATGCAATAAAAGGACATAGACTCGGAAGAAGATGAAATACCTGAAGAGGTCGTCAAAGAGGTTGAGAATTTTGAGAATAGACTAAGTCCAACTTGGAAGAAACTGAGTTCATTAATTTGGGAGATACAGAGAACTCCAAAGAAACTCGCATCAGTGTTCACTTGTCGCCATCAGAGAAGGAAGAATATGCAAAATTTTTGAAAGAATATGAGGACATATTCGCCTGGTCGTACGATGATATGACTGGTCTCAGCACGGCCATTGTACCTCATAAGTTGCCAACATATCCAGCCTGTCCGCCGGTAAAGCAGAAGCTCAGGAAATTCAAGCCCGACATGAGTTTGAAAATCAAAGAAGAGGTTACTAAGCAAGTCAAAGCTAAGGTTCTCAAAGTGGTAGAGTATCTAACATGGTTAGCCAACATCATGCCAGTACCAAAGAAGGACGGGAAGGTTAGAATCTGTGTCGACTACCGGGATCTCAACCGGGCCAGTCCCAAAGATGACTTCCCCTTGCCAAACATACACATTCTTATCGAGAACTGCGCCAAGCATGAGTTGCAGTCTTTTGTTGATTGTTTCGCTGGTATCATCGATATGGATGGATGAGGAAGATGCAGAGAAAACGACTTTCATCACACCGTGGGGGATGTATTGTTACAAAATGATGCCATTTGGGTTGAAGAATACTGGCGCCACCTATATGAGAGCTATGACTACTATCTTTCACAACATGATACACAAGGAGATCGAGGTATATGTTGACGACGTCATTATAAAATCCAAGAAAGACAATGACCATATGGAAGACCTGAGAAAGTTCTTCAACAGACTGAGAAGCTATAACCTGAAACTGAATCCCGCCAAGTGTGCATTCGGAGTTCCTACCGGAAAACTACTGGGTTTCATCGTGAGCCGTCGAGGGATAGAATTGGACCCATCAAAGGTCAAAGCCATTCAAGAATTGCCACCGCCAAAGAACAAGAAGGACGTGATGAGTTTACTGGGGAGACTCAACTATATCAGCCGGTTCATAGCACAGTCCACAGTCATTTGTGAACCCATCTTTAAAATTCTAAAGAAAGACGCTACTACTAGATGGACCGATGACTGTCAGAAATCCTTTGACAGAATCAAGGAATACCTGCCAATGCCGCCAGTCTTGGTTCCTTTTGAGCCAGGAATACCTCTATTACTTTATCTCGCGGTTTTAGATGGAGCATTCGGTTATGTTCTGGGACAACATGATGAAACGAGGAGAAAGGAGCAAGCCATCTATTATCTCAGCAAGAAGTTCACCCCGTACGAGGCCCGGTATTCTCTATTAGAGCGCACCTGTTGTGCTCTGACTTGGTTAGCTCAGAAATTAAGGCATTATTTTTGTGCCTACACTACCTATCTCACATCCAGGATGGACCCGCTGAAGTATATCTTCCAGAAGTCCATGCCCACTGGCAAGATCGCCAAGTGACAAATCTTGTTGAGTAAGTTCAACATTGTTTACGTGACTCAGAAAGAAATCAAGGGTCAAGCCATAGCAGATCACCTTGTCGAGAATCCCATTAAATGAGAATACGAACCACTGAAAATGTATTTTCCTGAAGAAGAAGTGTCCTTTGTAGGAGAAGATATTGCAGAATCCTACGATGGTTGGAGGTTGTTTTTCGACGGAGCCGCAAATTTCAAAAGAGTTGGCATAGGGGCAGTCCTAGTATCAGAAATCGGTCAGCATTACCCGGTATCCGCCAAGCTCAGGTTCCCTTGCACAAACAACATGGCTGAATACGAAGCTTGCATCCTAGGACTCAAGATGGCCATTGACATGAACGCTCGGGAGTTGCTAGTGATCGGGGATTCAGACGTGCTCATATATCAAGTTCGAGAAGAGTGGGTTACCAAGAACTCTAAGATACTCCCCTACTTGCATCACATACAGGAATTAAGGAAAGATTCACAAAGACGGAATTTCAGCATATCTTTAGGGTCCAAAACGAGTTCGCTGACGCATTAGCCACTTTATCATCCATGATCCAGCATCAAGATACGAATTTCATTGATCCCATCCCAGTAAGGATTTATGATCAACCAGCTTACTGTGCTCACATTGAGGAAGAAGCAGACGAAAAACCATGGTTCCACGACATCAAAAGATACTTGACCACATGGGAGTATCCAGAACTTGCCAACGCTACTCAGAAACGCACACTTCAGAGATTATCCAACAACTTCTTTCACAGCGGAGGAATCCTGTATAGGAGGACTCCCGATTTGGGTTTGTTATGGTGTGTAGAAGCAAAAGAAGCAACCAGACTATTGGACGAAGTGCACGCAGGGACCTGCGGGCCGCACATGAATGGTTTTGTCTTAGCAAAGAAGATACTCCGAGCATGGTATTTCTGGATGACTATGGAAACAGACTATATCCAGTACATTCGCAAGTGCTATCGCTGTCAGATACATGCAGACATGATAAAGGTGCCTCCAAACGAGCTTACTGTAACAAGCTCGTCGTGGCCATTCGTCGCCTGTGGAATGGATGTCATTGGACCTATCGAGCCTGCCGCATCGAATGGGCAAAAATTTATCCTGGTGGCAATCGATTATTTTACTAAATAGGTTGAGGCAGCGTCATACAAAGCAGTGACTAAGAGAGTTGTGGCAGACTTCGTCCTGATCGTATTTTTTTCCGATTCGGGGTTCCAAAATCAATCATCACTGATAATGGTTCCAATCTCAACAGCGACTTGATAAAAGCAACGTGTGAGACATTCAAGATCAAACACAATAATTCTACAGCCTACAAGCCTCAGATGAATGGAGCTGTAGAGGCAGCCAACAAGAATATCAAGAAGATACTAAGGAAGATGGTCGAAAGTCACAAATAATGGCATGAGAAGTTAGCATTTGCCTTGCTGGGATACCGCACCACGGTCCACACATCAACCGGGGCAACTCCCTACATTCTAGTTTATGGTACAGAGGCGGTCATTCCCGCCGAGGTAGAAATTCCTTACTTAAGGATCATACAAGAAGCAGAGTTGGACGAAGCAGAATGGGTAAAAGGTCGCTACGAGCAGTTAGCCCTTATAGATGGAAAAAGGATGAATGCAGTTTGCCACAGTCATTTGTATCAGAACAAAATTTCCAAAGCCTTCAACAAAAGAGTTAAGCCAAGGAAGTTCACACCGGGGCAACTGGTGTTGAAGAAGATATTCCCGCATAAAGATGAAGCCAAGGGGAAATTCTCTCCCAATTGTCAAGGTCCGTACATGGTTCACCGGGTTCTAACTGGAGGAGCCCTTATCCTTGCAGAAATAGACGGAGAAGTCTGGCCGAAACCAATCAATTCAGATGCAGTGAAATGATACTATGTGTAATAATACACTTTCTCTTCATGATGTAATTTGAACTACGCCTGACTTGATTCCCGTTTAAGAGGGGATACGTAGGCAGCCCTATGGGTTCGGTCACAATTTAATAAAAATCCCATTTTCCCCTATTATTGGAACCGGGGCAGAATTTTAAAGAGGACCCTCAAAATTCCGAAGACAGTTTTCAGCCGCTCATCGCCAGGGATGTCAGCCCAGTGAACTGGGGAAGAATTTTGAGGAGGACCCTCAAAATTTCGGAGTTGATTTTTCATCCTTTCAGCGCAGTCGTCAGAAGTGCCAGCCCAGTAAACTAGGGCAGAATTTTGAGAAGGACCCTCAAAATTCTGAAACAAGAAAGGTTGGAATGCTTTGAACCACGTCACAGTCGTTGGTTCATTTAAACAAAACTATTTTCTACTTACGTTATATTTGTTAAATCATGCATAACTATTATAGCTGCTGTTTAGCGATGCTACCCCAATGATGCACGTTGACGGAAGCCACGAAAGAGCGAACTAACCTTTCCCCTTTACAAAACTCACGATTTTCTTTGGATGCAGGCACCCAAGTCACAAAGTTACCAAACATGTTACGCAATCGCATCGAACCATCGTGCCTATTTGCATTTGCTATCCGCACCCAATGGCCCCAGCAGCCGCAATATCACTATCAGCTATCAACTAAGAATTTTTGTTCTTACTATTCGCTTTTATCTTATTGCATAAGGCTACCTTTCTGCCTTCCGCGACTAAGCGTTGTCTCCATCTGCATTTCCTGCATTGCATAAGGCTACTTTTCTGCCTTCCGAGACTAAGCGTTGTCTCCTTCTGCATTTCCTGCATTGTATAAGGCTAATTTTCTGCCTTCCGAGACTAAGAGTTGTCTCCATCTGCATTTCTTGCATTGCATAAGGTTACTTTTCTGGCTTCCGAGACTAAGCATTGTCTCCATCTACATTTCCTACATTACATAAGGCTTTTTTTGCCTTCCGAGACTAAGCATTGTCTCCATCTACATTTCCTGCATTGCATAAGGCTACTTTTCTGCCTTCCAAGACTAAACGTTGTCTCCATCTATATTTCCTGCATTGCATAAGGCTACTTTTCTGCCTTTCGAGACTAAGCGTTGTCTCCATCTATATTTTCTGCATTGCATAAGGCTACCTTTCTGCCTTCCGTGGTTAAGCTCTACCTCCACTTGCATGGCTGAAATATCGCCAAACTACTATCTAAATTCTCTATCGGCTGAAACATCACCATTTTACTTTTACACCGGCTGAAATATCGCCACTTTTATTTACGTCTTATAATCGGCTGAAATATCTCCAAACTACTGTATTTAAATTTTCTGTCATCGGGTGAAAAATTGCTTGTTTTATTTAAATTTCCCTCGGCTGAAACATCGCCATTTTACTTTTACATCGGCTGAAATATTGCCACTTTTATTTACATCTTGCAATCGACTGAAATATCGCCAAACTACTGTATTTAAATTTTCTGGCATCAGCTGAAAATCGTCTATTTTATTTGAATTTCTGTCGGCTGAAACATCGCCATTTTACTTTTACATCGGCTGAAATATCGCCAATTTTATTTACGTCTTGCAATCGACTGAAATATCGCCAAACTACTGTATTTAATTTTTTTGTCATCGACTAAAACATCGCCTTTTTTATTTAAATTCCATCGGCTAAAATATCGCCATTTACGCTTTTTCATGGGCTGAAATACCGCCAAATCTTGCATTTCATGGGCTGAAATATCGCCAAACTATCCAAAGGCATCATCGTTCGGAGGCATCATCTTCATAGCCCGAGAACACCATGCCATGGCCCGAGGATCCCACTTTATATCTTGCACATCATTATTCAAAGGCATCATGGTTCGGAGGCACCGTTATCATAGCCCGAGAACATCATTTCATGGCCCGCGAATCCTTTGATTTTGCGCTTCATGGCCCAGGACATCATGGTCTAAGGACGTCATCCTAACCGTCCAAGGACAGCATTCATGGTCCAACGAGGAACTTGCATCATGTTTAAGTTTATGCACGATATACGCCTATATTGCTCACTTGCAGGTACACCGGCTAGCAACGGTCGTCTCGGCAGGAGCGACCCCGTTTCGGTTCTCGCAGCCGATCAACTTCAGAATACCTCCTACTTCCCCCAAGCGTCGTGTCCGCTCTTTCGAATCGCCATCGGCATGTTCCGTCAATGGTTCTTGAACAATTCCTATAAAACCAGGGATATGTAGGCAGCTCAGAAACCAGAGCTCGGTCAAATTCTTTTCAAAACGCCGCTTCCGGTCAAAATTGGCCATCATATCTTTACTCGACAACTCTTTCATCCTTCCCGGGTAAAGAGGGGCAGTTGTTGATACCCAATTTTTCCCTGAGTATCTTATGTATATCCAAAATACTTTCAACATAACATATACATGCACATATAAGCATGCCCAAGAGTTTTGGTATTTTTTCCTTATTTTTTAAGATTTTAAAACTAATTTATTGTCTATTTTAATGGTAGAAAATTCAATAATTATTCCCAAAATATGATGTTTGGTGAATAATTTGTTTTTCATTCTTATATTTACACCAAAATATAATTAATGTGATTTTTGTATATTTTTATAAATTTATTTGGTAGTTTAAAGTTAAATTGCATGTAATTGCAAGTTTAGCCTATCTTAAGATTAACTGCATTTTATAATTGTAAAATTGGTTCCAATATTGTTAAATTAATATTTATATGCTATTTATTGACTCAGTACTTTTAATTTAATTTCAAAATTATTTTTACTATTTTTTTTAAAAAGGAAAAAATTGGCTATTTAAAATATAGCCCCCCAATTCGTTTCAATTGTATGCCCATTTCCATTTCAATTTTTTTAGCCTGAAACTAACTCAATTTCAAGCTTAAAATTGGACCAGCCCAATCCCGTCTAACCCAACCCAAAAACCCGTTTATCCTACCCGACCCAAGGCTCTTTTAATCCAGACCGTTGATCAATCTGATAACCGATCACGATCTTCTCTTTCCTTTTTAATTTACCTAATCGAACCCTAATCCCCCCATTTCGTTCTGGTAGTCACCTTTGGATCCTCTCATCTCTCAGACTCTCTCGTTCCTTCCCCTAACCCTACCAGCTTCTCGTCATCCTCACCCCAAAACTTACCGGAATCCATGGCTTCTAAAGCCATGGAAACCTTATACTCACCTCCTACATGCCTGATGCTCGAAGGTTCCAGGCCAGACTTCGAAGGTTTTCACGCAGACCTTCACCGATTCGAGGTTTTCGGCCTTGCTCCTGCATATCCAAGGCTCAGGAACCTGACTCTTGACCTCTCCGACTCAAGATCAGACCTGTTTCCAAGCCTTTCTCATTTCTAGTGTTTCTCCGAAACCCTAAGCCATTCAAGGTTCTTTCATCATTATTCGTCTAGATCTATATGATATCTATGATTTTCTTGCCATCTAAGGTGTTTTCCCCAAAAGCTTCTTTTCAAAATCGTTTCTCTTCAATTTTAGGGTTTCTGAAAGGATTTTTTTGGAAAAAAAACCTTTCTGATATTTCTTCTTCTTTGCTTTATGTGTGTTTGTTCATACCCTGCTCGTGTGATTTCCTTATTACGCATGTACTGTCTTCTACCTTTTCTTTTCTACTATGCATGTTACTCATGTAAAACTTTGCTATGTTTGCTCTACTCTTTTACTATGTGTGTTTGCTATTAAGTTATTTGATTTTGTTTATTGGACTCTGTTCATGTTCTTACATGCTTTATCTACTTGTGTTCACGTCTGTATTATCTCCTTCTTCTGAACCTGTTTAGGTTCTGGGTCTTCTCAAAATATGTTCTTCATGATTCTTCTTCCTTTGTCATTCAACATGCTATCATATCTGTCTTTTTAAGACTCTGAAGCAAATGTCTTGCTTTCTCACTTCCATGCTTGATTCAATTTTGATACCCTGGGATTTGGGGGCTTCCTTTGATGATTTTGATTCCTTGTATTCGAGTCAAGGCTCCGCTGTGGAACCCTAGACTCTTAGACTCACTATGAGTCTGCAAATTGAACTTGTATCTCTTTGCTCATGATTCTGAGTTTTTATGATTCTGAACTCCTCTCTCTTTTACATAACTCGACAGTCTCTTCTTGATTCACCTATTTGTGTACTTTATATATGAGAAATCTTCTTTCAAAAGGTTTTGCCAACTACTAATTAATTCTGAATCCCTTTGATGGTGTTTACTTGATTGTTCTTGATTTTCCCTAAGTGAACCTTTCTTTACCCTTTTTCTCAACTTGATTCACTCGAGTAAGCATGTAATTTTTGTTTTATTGTATGATTCCCTTTCCTTTTTTTAACAAACCGTGCACTATTGGTTTGTTTCCTTAAATAGCTTCTATGTACCTACCCTTTATTATACTGCTGGAAAAATATTCTTTCAAAATCTCTTCTCTTAATTGTTTTACTAGTTTGAATTTGAATCCCTTAATTAAAGGAAGGCTTATATGATTAATTGAAAACCAGACTTTAATTATTTTCTTACCTTATTTCTCACGACTTTCATACTATAAATACTCTCCTCCCTTCTCTTTGAACACACGAACACAGAACACAATCTGAGTTCATAATTCACTCTCACTTAAAACTCTCTCTTTTTCTGATACTTGTGCTGCTGTGGACTTTGTGTACTCTACTTTCTTCTGCATTCTTTTGCTTCTTTACTGGTATGTCCATCGTTTAAATACTGCTTCTCCACTATGTGTTTCACATCCTAGTTCTGTTATGCTTTCCTTTACTGTTTTTCTGCAACTTATGTCATTATTGTTCCTATGTGAATTCCCTTACCCTTTACCCTTTGTATGCGAGTTATGGTTCAGGGCATAACAACACTCCAATATTGTTGTCTATGATTCTGAACTGGGTTCTTTGAATCCCTAACTCGATCAATTCCCACTCCTTTTCCCCTTTTATGTGTCCGAGCCTTGGACTTGGGTCTGATAGTGTCCTAATCACTATCCGGACCTTGGTCTAACCTTCAAGGGTCTGCTCCTAACTTGTTTAACCAAACAAGTGGTCAGGGGTGTGCTAGCCTACTTTGTGGCTAGGTATGACCACCACCTGTCATGGCTACCTAATCCCCCTTTCACTTTACATTTACTCTTAGTTATAAGTTCTGCCCCTCTCTTGCAAGCCATGCTTTGGGACCCCTCAGCTCCCTCTGAACTTGGATGCCTGAGAGCTCGCTCTTCCACACTGCTCTGTTTCTATTCTAATGGTTTCCTGGTTGTAAGCAATGCCTAGAATTACGCTTAACTTCACCGCAAATCACCTAGATAGCATGTCTATAGGATTTAACATTCACGTTCTGTAATTACGCATATAAAGATCATGTCTTAGGCTCTTGCATTTCTGCATATACAAATGTCATTAGGCAAACCAGTGGTAGGTTTAATAATAAGGTTACATATAGACATCATGTGTATAAGATTTTTTTTAATGTCATGAAAAGGTATTAAATCAGTAAACGTATAGAAAGCATGCCTATAGGAAATCTCGATTTTTAACAGCTTCATTTGTTTTAGAACAATATCAATTACTGGAACTCGTATCTAGTTTACTAAAAACTGGTAGTTTTCTACCCCCTTTTCTGAAACTCGCTAAAATTGGTAAACCTTCTTTCTATAATCAATCCGCACTTTCCTAAAACTCACAAACCACTTAATCAGTCTGCATCTTTTTTGAAACAACTGCTAACTCTTTTCTAAAATAAGTTTGCATCTTTTTTTTCTGAAATTCGTTTCTCTGTTAAAGCTGATAACTCTTTTTTTTCTAAAATCAATTTGCATTTTGTCTAAAATTCGTTTCTTTCTGCTAAACTGGTAACTCTTTTGCATCTTTTTCCTGAAATCAACAGATCCTATGCCTAGTTTTATTTCAACATATAGACAAAATGTTGGCTAATTAATCATTGGGTCAGTCCCTGACAACTGTATCCAAGTCGCCTAATGCAGACTTTCTGTCTAAATATATGTCTTGAACCAGTCCGCTCGCTGCATAATTTTAATCTAAGACCAAATCAATATTTGTCAAGGCATGCTAAACTATATGATTATTTGACTTCTGGGGTTAATTTAAGCCTTATTTGCCTGTTTGTTCTTCCCTTTTACTTGATACTTATTTTGAATGTCGAGCTAGAATTTTATCCTTTAAACTCCACAAAGGCCTCCATCCCTTTCTTTCCGTTTAGGATTAGAAGTTCCTATACCCCGGGACTGATAGGATTGGGACGGGTAGTAGCATGCGATAAGTAAATGATACCGTTCCTCGCTTTAATACCTTAACGGGGTGGAAAGGGTAGACATGGAGATGATGATTACACGATAACACTCCGCGTACAATTGGGTACCAGTGTTGTGCGAATGATCCATGTAATGTATAAACCTAGGACCCCCTCCTCCCTCTTTATTAATTTAACAATTTTTTCTGAATCTTAAAAGCTGTTGCACTTTCAATTTCTGTTTCTCACATGATTTTCGGTTTGTTCACGCTAAGTACTTGACTTCTTCCCTCTACTTGCACATTTTTACCAAATTGCTCCTTTATAATATTCAGCATTTCTTTTAACCTTTTGTGCTTTTTGTATTTGTTTATTTTCACTTGCATTTAAAGTCACAATTGTAGCATGGCCGGGAACCCCACTAGTGGATCTTGAGGGGTGCCTGACACATTCTCCTCGAGATAATTTCAAGCCCTTAACCAAAACTCTGGTCTTCATCTTTAATTTTTCTAGAAGTGTCCTAATGCACTATAATCATTAGGTGGCGACTCTCCAAACTCCAAAAACCCAATTCCCTAAGTGAGAAAAGAGTTATCTTCCTGAATATCGATAACCCGAGGAAAAAAAGGGGGCGTCGACAATTGTCACGACCCAAAATGCATTAAGGGTCGTGATGGCACCGGATACAACTGTAAGGCAAGCCAACACCATATAACTAGTAAATTCTCGTTTTAAATATTTTCAAAATCATTTCTTCTAAACGTTAAACAATGAATAATAAACTTCGCTGAACAAATAATGATGTCTTAACAAAATTTATTTACTGAATAATCGCGATCATCCCAGAACACGGTGTCACAAGTACATGAGCAATTTCTAAGAAATAATATAATACAATAACCGTCCGGAATACAAAGTGGATAGTAGAGAAAATACAATACAATACTTTGAAGGAGACTCTACTGGCTGTGGGTCATCTCGAGAAGTGCAACTCACCTAAACCTCCGTATCAACAAGGCCAATGTGCCAACTAGGCCACTAGACATACATGTGCATGTGCAACAAAAATGCTCAGCAAGTGTAGTATGAGTGCAAAATAACGTGTACTCAGTAAGTATTCCGTCTAATCTCGAAGAAGTAGTAACGAGAGGTCGGCTTCGACACATACTAATATTCCAATAATATCATTACAGTAAAGAAATGAATAAGCATGAAACATGAAAAAAATATATATATATGAAATAAACATGTATAAAACGCATGGTACCACCCCCCTTCTTTATAATTTTACTCAAGTTTTCAGCTAGCAAGTTCCCTCCGTAACCGGAGCACGTGTACAATTAAAGTGGTTTCCATCAAGGAAGTTATCAGGATTTAAATCAGGGAAAATCCCTCAGATACACTGGCTTCTAGCCATGTGTTACGCCCGATTCCATGAGTATAATACATACATACATACATACATATATATATATATATATATATATATATAAATATATAAATTGTGCACGCATGGTACCATCCCCCTTCTTTGTAATTTTACTCAAGTTTTCAGCTAGCAAGTTTCCTCCGTAACCGGAGCACGTGTACAATTATAGTGGTTTCCGTCAAGGAAGTTATCAGGATTTAAATCAGGGAAAATCCCTCAGATACACTGGCTTCTAGCCATGTGTTACGCACGATTCCATGAGTATAACACACACACACACATACATACATATATATAAATAAATTTTGCACTACTAGAGGGTCGAATGGCGCGAACCATAGATGCATCTATTAACCTGTCGAGGCGAAGGGCCCGCTTCCATGAGAGCGTGGTAGAAGAAATACCCTGCTCGTGAATCATACGTGCAACGCAGTCAAAAATAAATTTAAGGAATTTCCCCGTTCGCGAATCATAACTGCGACGCGGTTGAATATAGATTTAACATTTAAAAACATGTTTCTTTCTTAATTCCTTTTCAAATAAGGGAAATTCAACTTGTAGCTTTTAAGGAAATTACCCTGCTCGCGAAACATACATATATATATATATATAAAAGTTGTGCACTACTAGAGGGTCGAATGGCGCGAACCATAGATGCATCTATTAACCTGCCGAGGCAAAGGGCCTGCTTCCATGAGAGTGTGGTAGAAGAAATACCCTGCTCGTGAATCATACGTGCAACACATTCAAACATAAATTTAAGGAATTTCCCCGCTCGCGAATCATAACTGCGACGCGGTTGAATATAGATTTAACATTTAAAAACATGTTTCTTTCTTAATTCCTTTTTAAATAAGGGAAATTCAACTTGTAGCTTTTAAGGAAATTACCCCGCTCGCGAAACATACGTGCGACGCGGTTACACATAGACATCTTAAGTTATTATAAGATTCCCTCAATTCTTTTCGAAAATACTCAGCTTAATGGAGACACTTAAATTTTTAAATTCCTCATTTAAAATACCTTTCAACACAATTATTACGCAACCTCAATCATATTTCTTCTCAAGGCAAACAATAACATCAATCAACAATAGTATCAACAAGGCATGATGTACCCTAGGACTACACGGACATAGGCATAATAATAGCTACGCACAGACTCTCGTCACCTCATGCGTACGTAGCCCCCAAAATTAGAAGCACATATTTAATTATTTTACCTATGGGGATAATTCCCCCTTACAAGGTTAGAAAGGAGATTCACCTTGCTCCAAAATTCCATAACCGGCTTTCCAAGCCCTTCTGACGACTCAAATTGATGCATCGCGCTCCAAAACTAGCCAAAAATGGGAAAACCAATGAAATACACCCTAATACTTATAACAATTCAATTCATATAAATTCCCAACTCCGCTCGAAAAGTTAACAAAATCTCTCTCTGGCCCACGTGTCCGGATTCCAAATTTTTTCGAAGATAAAGTTTACCCATAACCTCACGAACTCAAATATATAATTTACACTCAATTTCATGTGCAAAATTATAGTCAAAATCCAAGAATACAAATTTACAGGTTTTCCTCAAAATCTCAAATTATTTCCATGTGCAAATCCACATACAATCATGTATAACTCGAAACTAGTATAAATCACTTACCAAATTTGTTTATTAATTTTAAGGCTAAATTGCATATAATTGAAATATTAGCCTCTTTTAGATTTAGTTACGTTATGTCTATAAAAATTAGGTCCAATATTTTTAATTTTATAATTATGTATTATTAATCATTTTTAGTACCTTTAATTTTTTTCCAGAAATTACTTTACTATTCTTATAAAATAAATAAGGGAAATGTGGCTATTTAAAATATAGCCCAATTGTGTTTCAATTGTGGCCTGAATTGAATCCCAATTTTAAACCCAATTACCCTGACCCAATACCTGTCTGAACCGACCCAAACCCAACCCTGTTAAACCGCCCCACCTTTCCGATCAATCTAGGTCATTGATCAAAATGATCAACGACCACCAAAACCCCTTTCCTTTTTTTTAATTCAAACGACCCCTAACCTTAACCCCATTTTACACCCTCTGCCGCCTCCGAATCCCTTTCTCTCTCAATTATCTCTAGCCGCCGCCCTCAACCACCACCCTAAAACCCAAATCAATGGCTTCCAAAGCCATTGGAGGCTTGTATCTACCTCCCTAAGCTTCTATGTGTTCGATTATCACTGTTTCAATGCTAGATCCTGGAAAAGTCTAGATCAGACCTTGGTCGATTTCAGTTCAATGGCTGTCTCCGGTCATCTTTGACTTTGCTCCGGCCAGCCATGGCTATTCAAGTCTGATTCTTGACTTCTCCTACTTAGATCGATGATTTTTCCAAGCCTCTCTCACTATCTGGGGTTCTTCTGAAACCCCAACCTTTGAGTTTCTTCCGATTTCTTTTAGATCTGTGTTTATTCTAAACTTCTAAACATTTTATCAAGGTTTCTTTCAAAACTCTACCTTTAAAACCCCTTTACCTTTTTGATTTAGGGTTATGTTAAGTTATTTCGAAGCTTTATCTAATTTTTTAAAACATTTTCTACCGTGTTTCCTTATGCCGTTCTTCTACTTGAGTTTGCATGTTAAGCTCCTTGACCTTTTCGAGATTTTTGAATCTATATTGTTAGTATTTGTCTGATTTATTTGTGTTTCATCTCCAGACTCGATCGGTGTTAAAAAACCCTAGCTTTGGGTTCGTTCGAGTTCTGAGAATATTTGTTGTGTGATTTACTTGTTCATCGTCTCTGAGTTTGATTGGTTTCAAAACCCTAATTTCTTTGGACCTATTCGAGCTACTGAAAACTGCTTCATCTGTTTGAAGTTGCTCGATTTGATTCAAAGTCCTATTTGTTTCAACTTGTGTTTCTCTATGTGATTTGGTTTCCCGCAATCATTGAAACTAGACTATATTTTTCAGAAAGGTCTTTTTACTTGACCTTTTGCATGCTTCTGATACTCTCTCCTTTCTTTATTACTAAGTTGGTGAAATTGACCTATGGGATTGTCATGTTTCAATAGTTCACTATCTACTGACTTTGTGATTGTTCTCTTTGTCATAAGTTCAGCCTCGCATGCCTAATGTTTATGCACTCTTTATATGCTAAAATTCCCTCTAAAATGACCTTCAATTGCGGACTGATTTCAAACCACTCCTTGTGTAATTCTGATTACCCTCGTGTGTTAAGTAATTGATTCTTTCCTTGTTTTACTGATTTCCCTATTTCTTGGATTGGTTTGAAAACTTACCTTTAGACTTTCGATTCTTCTGTTCTTAGCTTGGTTTATTTGTTTATTCATGGGACCCACGTTATTCTCTCAAAATCAGTAATTTTGAATCCCTTACTCCTTGATTTACTATGTGCTGATTGTCTCCATAGTCTGCAAATTTATTGTGTTTCTTACCTTATTTGGTTAATTGAGTATTTCAGAGATTTTTCATTAGTTATTCCCTTAATTAAACCTCTATGTACTTACCCCTAAATGTCTATTCTGCACATAACGCTCTACTTGATTTCTTTCCTTAAATTTTTTCTGCCCATTACCGTTTAATTTTAACTCCTTAATTAAAGGAAGTCTTTGATACTGATTTGATTTTTAATTAGCACATAGTTCCATAATTACTGCTAAACTATGATTCTTGCCTTATTTTCTACCTGTTTTCAAATTATAAATACCTTGCTCTTTTATTAGCGCACAAGCGAACACCCTGAGTTCTAAAATCACTTACACTCAAAACATTCTCTCCTGCTTTACTACTTCTAATGTGACCTATTTAGCTGGCTGAAAACCAAGGCTATATTTCAATCCTGCTACCTTGCCTTTACTGTATTTTGCTTCTTTGAACTGATATGTTCTGATTAAATTTTAGCATCACAACAATATGTTTACTTAAATACTTTTACCTTCTTGCCTGTCTACTGCTTGTGTTTAGTCCAGTACTTATTTTAGCATGCTGTAATTTCCTTCTGCTTGTTCTGAATCTATTATGAATCCTAGACTCCTCCCTCCCGAATGTGTTCGATGTTTATGGTTTGTTTGAGGCATGGATGTATTGAATATTACTGCCCATGACTCAAGCTTGATCCCCTGGGATCCTAACCTCTATGTTTCTATAGTATTGTATGTTCTGGTAGGCTTATAGGCATGCCGACAGCTTCTATTGCTGGGCATGCCTAGAGTTGACCCTTGCCTAAGTACATAGGCTCTTTGCAATTTTCCAACCCCTGAACCCCTTTTGTATAAAATTATCAACTTGTTTATGGTTGTTTCCAAACACCTCTTTCCCTCTCCTTTATTTCCTCAGAACTCTGTTTTTTCAGTTGCACTCTCTCTTAGACTTAAATTCTACCCCCTCTTGTGAGCCTTGCCTTGGGACCCATGAGCTCCCTCTGAACTTGGACACTTGAGGGTTGGCACTTCCATACTGCACTTGTCCCTATTCTAGAGATACAATTTGGGTGTGAGCACTGCTAGGAGTCCCATTGAGGCTCTTAGGGAACTCTGACAACTCAAATTGGAGAAAGGCTTTGGATCAATGGTCTTTGAGTTGGTCTATCTCTTAATTCAGAGAGGAAGTCCAAAATCAGGCTTTCTCTGGTTGTACTTTTCTGATGTAATTTATTATTCTGTTTTGTAATAAGTTGTAATAAATATTTGGAGCTGGCTAGTGAAAAATGTTGGATAACTATGCACGCAAGGGTAGAAATCATGCCTATAGGGTGTTTTAATTTGTGCATATTCAAACTTCACCTAGAAATCATGCCTATAGGGTGTTTTAACTTCTGCGTATTCAAATTTTACCTAGAAACCATGCCTATATGGTTTTTTAACTTATGCATAATCAAACTTCACCTTGAAGCCATGCCTGTAGGAATATTTTAATTCTGCATAATTCAAACTGCATTTAGATACCATGGCTATAAGGTTTAAAACAAGTTTCTGTATTTAGATACCATGTCTATAAGGTTTAAAACAAGTTTCTGCATTTAGATACCATGTTTATAAGTTTTAAAACGAGTTTCTGCACTTAGACACCATGTCTATAAGGTTTGTGCAATTAGATACCACGTCTAAAATCATTAATGCATAGAAATCATGCCGATAGGGATCCTCGAGCAATTTTGATTCATTTTCATTCATAGTCAATGTTAGATATAAAATCAGTAATAGTAGATGCTATAACCTGCAGAATCTGTAACAATCTATTTAATTTTTGTACCTTCTGTATCTCTTTTAATAATCTAAGTCCCTCACTTAACAAGTTTAATAAGTATGCATATAGGACTTCAAACAATTCATTTCGAGCCTTACTATCTCATCACCTTCTAAAATCAGTAGATATCATACCTATAAGACCCCATATCAACACTTAGGCAAGCCTTAGAGTAATAACTGTGAACTGAATCTGTTTCTATTAATCATTACAACTACCAGGCAGGCCTGATTTAAACTTCTTATCTGAGTTATGTAATAAACCAATCTGCCTCGATATTTAAACTCCCTTGTCTTTGGTATTTTTAATCAGATCTAAAAAGTATGTGTAAGTCATGCTAATTATATGCTCTCTTTGTTTAATGAGGTATATATGAGCCTTTGTTTGTTTATATGCTTTCCCCCAAAAATGTGCAATATGTGTTTTGTATGTCGCCTTAGAGTTTTTACCTTTGAAACTTCAAATAAGCCTAATATCCCTCCCTTTTAGGATCAGTAGTCCTAAGTGCCTCTAGGACTGATAGGAGTGGGACAGTTAATAGCATACAATAAGTAATCGATACCAATCCGCATTTTAAATACCTTAACGGGGTGGGAAGGGTAGATATGGATATGATGACCACGCGATAATGTCACATGTAGCCCTTCATTGAGGAGTGATTACCGAACATTGTGTGGGGTGATCTATATTTTTAATAAACCTAGGAACCCCTTCCTTTATTCTTCATTTCTTTTCTTTCAGCATTTTAATTCCTTATTTAAAAATCAGCTTTTCTAACCGTTCTTTCAAACTTTGTTTACTTTCGAAACATTATGTGTTGAAATTCCCTCTTATTTGAGCCTTGTTTGCCTATATGCTAATTGCACCTCAATTCACAATAATTGTCTGGCCGGGAACCATACTAGTGGATTCTGAGGGGTGCCTAACACCTTCCCCTTAGAATAATTTCAAGCCCTTACCCTATCTCTGGTTATTCAAATCAAGCTCTTTTTGTATTCTAATGCACCCTAATAATTAGGTGGAGACTCTTCAAATGCAAACCCAGTTCCCAAAAGGAATGAGTTGTCCCTCCAAATGCCATAAACCCGATTTCGCGAGAAAAAGGGGGCCCGATAGCATGGCGACTCTGTTGGGGATATTTAGGCTTTTACCATTTCATACTATTATTGTGAATTTATGCTCCTTTATTACTTGCTTATTTCCTTCAAGCATTTAGTTCCCTCTTCAACTACAAAACTGACTTGTCTCTTGTTTCTTTCCTTTACTGCTTTCCTTTACTACTACTTTAAATTATGAAACTGTTGTATTTACTGCTTTCTTAACTTGTAAATACGTGACAACATGTCTTTAATTATTGCATAATTATGCTCAACATCATATTCCACTCATGCCAAACAAATACCATAGCAATGCTTATAATGAGTGGTTGCGCTCTTCCTATATTATCACCCCTAAATCCGAAAAAGGTATATTTGCGGTAAAACCAGTCGATCAACGGTGTAGTTGACGGTTCCGTGCATTTCCCTCTTGATTTGTCCGCTCAAGGGTACCAGTCTAAAACCCCATAGAAACCTTACTCTGTTTAACTGTGCATGCATCATAGTCCACCCTAGCCGAGACAATTATGTTGTCCGCATAATGACTCTTTAAGATAGCCTTGTCCAAAGTCCACTAGGTTTCCCTAAATCCAAATGGACACTACCATGTTTTGTGCATTTATTTGGATAGCTAAATGTTTTTATATCGATTATTGATATTAAATAGTCGAGTCCAATGGGGGTAAGGGCCTAACCTTATTTGTCTTGCAGAAACATAAGGCATGAAGTCCCCAGATTTGGCATGGTCACCAACATCCACTCAAAACTGCTAAGCTGGTGAAAGATTTTCACTCCAGTGATCAGACTCTTGTTCGGAAATATTTGGGAAACCTACCTTCTCTCCTGGAAATCCAACCCAACAACAAGATCATAGAAGTTTCTACTTTGTTCTGGGATTGTGAGAGGTCCGTATTCCGCTTTGGGGAAATTGAGATGACACCCTTGCTAGAAGAAATATGAGGATTGGCCGATATACCATGGGAAACTCCGATTTTGTTAATGCCAGAGAACCGCAAGGGTAGGGGTTTCCTCAAAATGATGGGTCTAAGGAAGAATCTAGAACTGACATGTTTGAAGGGTTCCTACACCCCTTTTGATTATTTGTACGAGAGGTACGATCACAACAAATCCTACCATACCTATCCTAATGAGTTTGCCATCACATCATTAGGGCATATTCACCGAAGGGTCTTTGTATTCATGTTTTGCTTCCTGGGATTGATCATGTTTCCAATGAAGAAAGCAAGAATCCACACCAGACTAAATATGGTAACTAAAACCTTAATGGAAGGAATTGGCAGGCAACCATTCAGCATTGCGCCCATGATCATTGCCGAAATATACCGAGCCTTAGAGAAGTGTCAACAAAGAGCCAAACACTTTGAAGGCTGCAATTTGCTACTTCAACTTTGGCTCGTGGAGCACCTCCAAAAGGGTGAATATCGACAAGAGATTCAGCGAAGGGACAGGGATGGTCATATAGCCTTCCATCATCCAAGGTGAATGAATTACATGCCCAACATCTTCGCTCAACCGGAAGACGCCAAGGGATGGGTAGAGTTGTTTAACAATCTGACTGAGGACCAGGTATAATGGATGTTCGAGTGGTTTCCGACCAAGGAGTTCATCGCCTGATCCAGAGATGCACCTTTCCTGATATTGATCAGCCTAAGAGGAACATACCCTTACGTCCCTCTCCGGGTTATGAGGCAAGCTGGTAGGAAGCAGGTTGTACCCAGGGTCGACAAGATGAAGTCAATTCCGGGTTGACTTCCAGGATGATGATAGTCCTTACAAGTGCCAAGCTCAACATATGTGGCACTGCAAGATCGTCATGGGGAGGGATACCATCTAGCCAGATAGATACCATGCTAGTTGTGCCCCCTATTATTCAGGCTGGTTGGAGGATAAGCATGATGGCCTGGGCCAGCTTGGGTTTATTCGAGGTCACATGATCATAGATGAAAAGGCCGAGGCACATGTCAAATACAATCAACTGCGCAAAAGGATTCGAGAATGTGAAAGTGAGAACCGTGAAATACAAGAAGCCAATCAAAAGCTAATTGAGGAATGGAAGGATATGGTTGTTAGCGCCAACAAGCGACTGGGATATTTGGAGAGAGGCATAGTGGAGTTGGAGAAGAAATTTCTCAAGAGGGTCGAAGACTGCCAAAATGCTGAAGGAAACGAAGTCGGGCACCTAGCCAGAGCCTATCTATTACTGGGACTTCGCGAGTTGGGAAAGCTGTTCGATAGAGCCAAGGATGCCGAATCTAGGAAAAGTCCTTCTGGAACCAAATAGATAGGAGTTTTTTTTTTAATGAAATGTAAGAGGCCAATGGCCACTAGCAACTTTTATTTCTTGTTATTTAGTGTCGATTTGGGAATTTGTCTACTTTTTATCAATAAAATGAGGCATCTAGCATTCCAAGTTCTCCAAATCAACTTGTCGCTAGGCCTACCTCGGGCACAAAGAGGTCCCCAAATTAGGACACGCTTTACATTCTCGCACTATGTGTTTAAATATTGCAATATTTTTTTTATAATCCTCACTCACTTGTTACATCTTTTGTTTTTAATTTTTGTTTATTTATTCCCCTCCCCAAAGGTTAGTTCGTGCACTCTGGCAACATCATCTTATTCCACGAGATCCAGGGGCCTTCCACCCACTCCTCCTCTTAGTCTTGTCAAAAATAAGAACAAAGGGAAAATGGAAGATTTGAACAATGCAGAAAGGAGAACTCAACTGAACGGGTAGAGGTCACTCATGGTCATGTTGCTTAGGTTTGTAGAGAAAATGCATCCCAACTTGAACAAAAGCGGCTGAAATTCCAAGAAGAACTTGATCAGGTTCGGAATCTAACAAATCTGTCATTTTCCCTCACCATTTCAGATATCAATTTCTCAAATTCTCAAAACCCCGCACCTCCACAAAATATCCCAAAGCAGAACCTTCCCACTCCTCACCACCACTGCATCACCCGCCATACCTCAAATAACATCCGCCTGCTCATCCCAGAACTCCAAAACTCCACAAATTACCACTGGCACACCCACCATAAAACCCCCATCTACGTGGAGACTATGCCACACTCCACCCAACCCATATCAAACACATCCAAGCCCGATGATAAAGACTTGCTCATTAGAAACCTGGCCGAAGAACTTAAGAAATTGACTAGCCGAATTCAAGGCATTGAAGGAGTAAGGGAATTGAAGGGCTGAACTATGAAGATCTTTGCATACAATCCGATGTCGAACTGCCCGAGGGTTTCAAACCTTCTAAGTTTGAGATGTTTGATAGTACAGGGGATCCAAGGGTCCATTCGAGAATGTAATGCGACAAGTTGGTTAGAGTAGGGAAAGAGAAAGAATCCGTATGAAGCTATTCATGAGGAGCTTGAAGGGAGACGCTCTGTCTTGGTACATTAGCTAGGATCCGAAGAAGTGGTCGAACTGGGTGAATATGGCATCTGACTTTATGGATAAGTTCAGGTTCAACACAGAGAATGTGCCGGACATATTCTACGTTCAAAATCTAAAGAAGAAGCTTACAGAAACATTCCGCGAGTATGCTACTCACTGGAGGTCAGAAGCTGCTAAGGTCATACCTGCCTTAGAAGAGGAATAGATGAATAAATTCTTTGTCCGGGCTCAGGACCCGCAATATTATGAAAGGCTGAAGATGATCAAGAGCCACAAATTTTCTGACATCATCAAACTGGGAGAAAGGATCGAAGAGGGCATCAAAAGCGGTATAGTTACGAACTTCGAAGACTTGCAAGCTACAAATAAGGCCTTACAGTCTAGTGGTGCATCCAAGAAAAGGGATGTAGGAGCCGTAATGGTGGCACAGAGAACCAAATCTCCCATCAAATCCAAACCTACCCAATGCTTCCACTCACATATCAGCCTACTCCAAATTACCAAGCACCCCCACTCTCTTACCAAACTCCACCACCCACTTATCAATCACCTCCACCACCCACATATCAGCCTACTTCACCTAGATATTCCCAACCTGCACATGTTTACCAAGCCTACAATACTCAACCACCCCACTATAAATCCCCTCCTGCACGCCAAAACATCCCTATACCTCGACCAAACTTTGACCGAAGGCCTCCGAAACAATATACGACTATTGATTGACCAGTTGTATGAAAGACTCAAAGCTACTGGGTATGTCACCCCTATCCCTGCTGCAACTCCTGAGAACCCTTCTCAGTGGGTTAATCCAAATAAATCCTATACATACCATTCCGGCATGAAAGGACACATCATTGATGAATGTCGTTCTCTGAAAGATAAGATCCGGGCTTTAATTGATAACAAGATTATTGTGGCGAAGGAGCCCGCTTAAAATGTCCATAATAACCCTCTGCCTGACCACAAGGGTGGAGGCGTTCCCATGATTGAAATAGAAGATGATTGGGATCCCAAGGGATCAATCGGTTTGATCATAAAAGGTGACGATCCAAAGAAACCAATAGTCACCCTTAATCCGATCGTAGTCCAGATTCAGCCCTCTAGGGATGTCGAGGTAAATATGTCCATGCCAATCAAGTTTGAAGCAACATTCTCTGCAAAGACACCAATGCCAATTGAGGTCAAATTTGTGTCTCCAGCAAAGGCACCTACACCGTTTGAAGTTGCAGTTTTACCGCCCAGGGCATATGCTTCGTTCGGAGCATGCCAATTCCAGTGGCGATGTCAGCCATAACACTATTCCATTCAAAGGATATACTATGGGTCTACACAGCCGAGGCAAGAAGGAAATGCAAGGTTATGTTCGGAAAGGCTATTGCGGCACAGGGTATGACGAGAACTGGTAGAGTTTATACCCTAGAACATCTGGCTGAGTCGAGCAAGCAGGCCTCCCGAGGCCGGGCTGGGTGATCTCTGTAGAAAGATACAAGCCAAGGAATACTCGGTCATTGACCAGCTGAATAAAACACCGGCGCAAATTTCTATCCTTGCTTTGCTACAAAATTCCGATGCATACAAGAATGCCCTGTTAAGGGTGCTGAGTGAAGCATATGTGCCAAGCAACATCACCGGCTGAGAAATGGCTAACATGGTAGGACAGGTATTGGAAAGTCACAAGATTACTTTTCACGGAGATGAGCTGCCACCAGAAGGGTTGAGTCACAACAAGGCATTGCACATCACCGTGCAATGCGAAGACTACTTTATCACCAAAATCCGGATCGATGGAGGGTCTAGCCTCAACATTTGTCCACTGGTAACACTCAGGACCTTGAGTAAGGGACTATATGAAATAAAGGACGGAGCTATCAATGTGAAAGCTTTCGACGGCTTCTAAAGGTACACCATTGGGGAGATTAGTCTATGTTTACAAATGGGTCCAACTTGGTTCGATGTTAATTTCCAAGTGATAGACGTACCGGCATCTTACAATCTGCTATTGGGACGGCCGTGGATTCATGCTGCTGGGGCCGTAGCATCAACACTACATGAGGTGGTAAAGTTTGAGTGGAATCACCAGGAGGTGATCATTCACGATGATGGTAGCAATCCTATATATAGTCGCCAGACCGTTCCGACAATCGGAGGAAGAAGAAAGCTAGGTGGAGAAACCTGCCACCACATCGAGCGGGTCAATGCCATCGACAAAGATAGCTGGGACAACAATATCGAGAGTATATTGAACTAGAGTGGGTACGAGCCTGGCAAGGAGCTTGGTAAGAACCTTCAAGGAATCACTAAGCCTATAAAACTCAAGAAGCATGGCACCACTTTCGATCTGGGATATGAGTATACCTGGGAAGAATTAACAACTGGTCGCCACCATGGCGCAGTCCTTACTATCTGCTGGAACAAATAATAGCACGTTTTGAATAGACTTTCCAACCAACCGATGTTATATATGGGTCCAAAGAAGAGGAAGCATCGGCAGCGGTAAAGAATTTGTTCCTAGAAGACGATGATATGGATTGTTGCATCGTTCTCGAGGAGGAGAGGGAGGAAGGCCCTTCCATACAGGCTGTAAGCAAAGGAGCACACCTCAATAACTGGACCATCAGAACTACCAGAGCCCGGCGAGCCTCGAGGCAGCAAGGTTGAACAAGCATCATGCACTATCTTTTATTTTTACTAGTTAATTTTTCCTTTCGCATTTTAGATTTTTGCAATAAGATCTTCAATGTTCAAAACAATTATGGAATTTATCAAAGCATTTCGATTTTCCTTATGAATCAACACTCTCATTATTTTCTCTCATTACTTTACTTATACAACATTACTATTACTTATCTTGATGAACCAATAACTGTGACATGCAATGAGACAACGCGAAAAACGGACATAGATTCAGAGGAAGATGACATACCAGAGGAGATTGTTAAGGAAGTTGAGAATTTTAAAAACAGGCCAAAGTCCAACCTGTACGAGACTGAGGTTGTTAACCTTGGAGATGCAGAAAACGTCAAAGAAACATGAATCAATGTCCACTTATCGCCATTAGAAAAGAAGGAATACACAGAATTTCTAAAGGAATATGAGGATATATTCGCCTGTTCGTATGACGACATGACAGGCCTGAGCACGTCTATTGTGGCTCACAAACTACCAACTGATCCAACATGTCCGCCAGTAAAGCAAAGGCTCAAAAAGTTCAAACCTGATATGAGTTTGAAAATCAAGGAAGAAGTCACTAAGCAAGTCAAACTAAGGTTCTCAGGGTAGTAAAATACCCAACATGGTTCGCAAAGATTGTGCCAATTCCAAAGAAGGACGGGAAGGTTAGAGTCTATGTTGACTATCGGGATCCCAATTGGGCCAGTTTGAAAGACGACTTTCCTTTACCAAACATACACATCCTGATCGACAATTGCACCAAGCATGAGCTGCAGTCATTTGTGGATTGTTTCGCTGGTTATCATCAGATCTGGATGGATGAAGAAGATGATGAGAAAACGGCTTTCATTACGCCGTGGGGAATGTATTGCTATAAGATGATACCATTTGGGTTAAAGAATGCAGGGGCCACCTACATGAGGGCCATGACTACTATTTTTCATGATATAATACACAAGGAGATTGAGGTGTACGTAGATGATGTTATCATCAAGTCTAAGAAGGCCATAGATCACATGGGAGATTTGAGGAAGTTCTTCAATAGATTACGGAGGTTTTCCAACAATTTCTTTCATAGTGGAGGAATTCTGTATAGGAGGAATCCTGATTTGGGATTATTAAGGTGTGTCGATGCAAAGGAAGCAGCCAGGCTGCTAGAGGAGATTCATGCCGGGACTTGTGGTCCATATATAAATGGTTTTGTTTTAGCAAAGAAGATACTCTAGGCCAGTTACTTTTGGATGACTATGGAGACAGATTGCATCCAGTATGTTCGGAAATGCCATCGCTGCCAGATTCATGCCGATATGATAAAGGTGCCGCCGAATGAGCTCAATGCAAAAAGCTCTCCTTGGCCATTCGCCACATGGGGTATGGACGTTATTAGTCCAATTGAGCCCATTGCTTCAAACGGACATAGGTTTATCCTAGTAGCCATCAATTATTTCACCAAATGGGTCGAAGTAGCATCTTACAGAGCAGTGACTAAGAAAGTCGTGGTAGACTTTGTCTGCGATCGTATTGTTTGTCGATTTGGCATTACAGAATCAATCATTATTGATAACGGTTCCAACCTCAACAATTAATTGATGAGAGCCATGTGTGAAATGTTCAAGATCAGACACAAGAATTCTACAGCCTACAGGCCTCAAATGAATGGAGCTGTAGAAGCCGTCAACAAGAACATCAAGAAGATATTGAGGAAAATGATAGAGAAGCATAAGCAATGGAAAAAAAAGCTATCATTTGCTCTATTGGGATATTGCACCACAGTCCGCACATCAACTGGGGCAACCCCCGATATGCTGGTTTATGGTACAAAATCCGTCATTCCCGTCGAAGTAGAAATTCCTTCCTTAAGAATCATACAGAAGCTAAGCTCGACGATGCAGAGTGGGTGAAGAGTCGTTACGAGCAACTGGATCTTATAGATGGAAAAAGTATGAATGCAGTTTGCCATGGTCAACTTTATTAGAACAGAATGTCCAGAGCCTTCAACAAAAGAGTCAAGCCGAGACAATTCACGCCAGGGCAGCTGGTGTTAAAGAAGATTTTCCCGCATCAAGATGAAGCCAAATGGAAAATTTCCCCCAACTGGCAGGGTCCATACATGGTTCACCGGGTTCTGACAGAAGGAGCCCTTATACTTGTCGAAATAGACGGAGAAGTTTGGCCGAAACCAATCAACTCAAATGCAGTCAAGCGTTACTATATGTAATTTTCATGCTTTCCCTATATGATGTAATTGAACTATGTCTGACCTGATTCCTGTTTAAGAGGGGATACGTAGGCAGCCTTATGGGTTCGGTCACAATTCAATAAAAATTTTATTTCCCCCTGCAATTGGAAACTAGGGCATAATTTTGAGTAGGACCCTCAAAATTTCGAAGTAATTTCAGCCAATCATCCCAAACAACAGTCAGAAGCATCAACCCATTAAACTGGGGTAGAATTTTGAGGAGGACCCTCAAAATTCCGTAGCAAGGGAGGTTACAATATCTCGGACCACGTCATAATCATCGGTTCATCTAAAAGTTATTTCTTAATTAAATACTTATGTCATTTTTTTAAAAAATTCATGCATATTTATTGCTAAAATTGCTTCGTTTAGCAACGCTACCCTAATGATGCATACAATATTACCGGATCAAAGCCAAACACCTCAAGCAGAGCCAGCGGGGACACGAACTGACATCCCCCTCTACAAAACTCACGATTTTTCTTTGGATACAGGTACTTGGATCACAAAAGCATCTGACATACTATACACTCACAAGACAAATATTGTTCATGAATACAACTCTCAGAATCATTGCACTTACCAGCATTTGCTATCCATGCACACCGATGATATTCCCTATATCACAATGTTCCCAGCAGTTACAATATCGCAACTTGTTATCAGCTAAGAAAACTCTATTACCATTTGCCCCTTTTATTTCTTGTATAAGGCTACCATTCTGTCGAGACTAAACATTGTTTCCATCTGTATTTTTCTGTATTAAATAAGGCTACCATTCTGCCTTCCGAGACTAAACGCTGTCTCCATCTACATTTTTGCATTGCATGGCTGAAAGATCGCCACCTTATCTATATTTGCATGGCTAAAAGATTGCCACCTCTACATTTGCATGGATGAAAGATCGCCACCTTATCTACATTTGCATGGCTGAGAGATTGCCACTTCTACATTTGCATGGCTGAGAGATCGACACCTTCTTTACATTTGCATGGCTAAAAGATCGCCACCTTATCTACATTTGCATGGCTGAAGATTGCCACCTTCTTTGCATGGCTAAAAGATCACCACCTTATCTATATTTGCATGGCTGAAAGATCGCCGCCTCATTTACATTTGCATGGCTGAAAGATCACTGCCGTATCTATATTTACATGGCTGAAAGATCGCTGCCTTATCTACATTTGCATGGCTGAAAGATTGCCGCCTCATTTATATTTGCATGGCTGAAAGATCGCCACCTATCGTATCTCTTGGGCTGAAAGATCGCCAAATACTGCATCTCAAGGGCTGAAAGATCGCCACCTTGTTACATTTGCATGGCTGAAAGATCGCCACTTTATTTACACTTGCATGGCTGAAAGATCACCACCTTGTTACATTTGCATGGCTGAAAGATCATCGCCTTATCTATATTTGCATGGCTGAAAAATTGCTGCCTTATCTATATTTGCATGGCTGAAAGATCGCCACCTATTGCATGTCATGGGTTGAAAGATTTCCAAATACTACATCTCATGGGCTGAAAGATCGCCAAATTATCCGAGGGCGTCATTGTTCTGAGGCACCATTTGCATAGTCCGAGAACACTATGCCATGGCCTGAGGATCCCTTTTAATCTTTTACATATCATTATTCAAAGGCGTCATGGTTCGGAGGCATCATCCTCATAGCCCGAGAGCATAATTTCATGGCCTCCGAATCCTTTATTATACGCTTCATGGTCCAGGACATCATGGTCTAAGGACGTCATCCTATCTGTCCAAAGACAACATTCATGGTCCGACGGGAATGTGCATCATGTTTAAATTTATGCACAATATATGCTTGTATTGCTTATTTGCAGGTGAATCGACGAGCAATGGCCATCTCGGCAGGAGCGATCCCGCTCCAGTTCCTGCAGCCCTATCAGACCTTAACCATTCACCCCGTCTTGAATATTGTGTCCGTTCTTCGAAAGTCTCCATCGGCATATTCCGCCGACAGATCCTGAACTACATATAGCCTGATTCCTGTAAGACCAAGGATATGTAGGTAGCTCAGAAGCCAGGGCATGGCCTAAGTCTCCTCGAACTATTTCATTTGGTCAAAATTGACCATCATATCTTTACCCGACAACTCTTTCATCCTTTCCGGGTAAATAGAGGCAGCTGTTGATACCCAATTTTTCCTTAAGTAGTTTTAATATGGAAAATACTTTCAAAATAGCATATGTATGCATATATAGGTATGTCCAAATATTTTATTATTTTTCCTTAATTTTTAAAGATTTTTAAAATCAATTTATTACCCTATTTTTATCCAGAAAAGCCCAATAATTATTCCAAAAATTATCATTTTAGTGATTCACTTATTAGAATCTCATATTTATACTAAAATATAGCTAATATTTTTTTTCTTCATATTTTTACAAATTTATTTAATATTTTTAAGGCTAAATTGCATATAATTGCAATATTAGCCTCCTTTATATTTAATTACGTTATGTCTATAAATCTTAGGTCCAATATTTTTTGTTTGATAATTATGTATTATTAATCATTTTTAGTACATTTAATTTATTTTCATAAATTACTTTACTATTTTTATAAAATAAATAAGGGAAATGTGGCTATTTAAAATATAGCCCAATTGTGTTTCAATTGTGGCCTGAATTGAACCCCAATTTTAAACCCAATTATCCTGACCCAATCCCCATCTAAACCGACCCAAACCCAACCCTGTTAAACTGCCCCACCTTTCTGATCAATCTAGGCCGTTGATCAAAATGATCAACGGCCATCAAAACCCCTTTCCTTTTTTAATTCAAACGACCCCTAACCTTAACCCCATTTCACACCCCCAGCCGCCTCTGAATCCCTTTCTCTCTCTATTATCTCTAGCCGCCGCCCTCAACCACCACCCTAAAAACGCCCAAATCAATGGCTTCCAAAGCCATTGGAGGCCTGTATCTACCTCCTTAGGCTTCTATGTGTCCGATTATCACTGTTTCAAGGCTAGATCCTAGAAAAGTTTGGACCAGACCTTGGTCGATTTCATTTCTATGGCTATATCCGGTCAACTTTGACTTTGCTCCGGCCAGCCATGGCTATTCAAGCCTGATTCTTGACTTTTCCTACTTAGATCGATGATTTTTCCAAGCCTCTCTCACCATCTGGGGTTCTTCTGGAACCCCAACCTTTGAGTTTCTTTAGATTTATTTTAGATCTATTTTAGATTTGTGTTTATTCTAAACTTCTAAACATTTTCTCAAGGTTTCTTTCAAAACTCTACCTTCAAAATCCCCCTTTACCTTTTTCAATTTAGGGTTTAGTTAAGTTATTTCAAAGCTTTCTATGATTTTTTTAAAACATTTTCTACCGTGTTTCCTTATGTCGTTCTTCTTCTTGAGTTGCATGTTAAGCTCCTTGACCTTTTCGAGATTTTTGAATCTATTTTGTTAGTATTTGTCTGATTTATTTGTGTTTTATCTCTAGACTCGATCGGTGTTAAAAAACCCTAACTTTGGGTTCGTTCGAGTTCTGAGAATATTTGTTGTGTGATTTACTTGTTCATCATCTCTGAGTCTGATTGGTTTCAAAACCCTAATTTCTTTGGACCTATTCGAGCTGCTAAAAACTGCTTCATCTGTTTGAAGTTGCTCGATTGGATTCAAAGTCCTTTTTGTTTCAACTTCTGTTTCTCTATGTGATTTGGTTTCCCGCAATCATTGAAACTAGACTATATTTTTCAGAAAGGTCTTTTTACTTGACCTTTTGCATGCTTCTGCTACTCTCTCCTTTCTCTATTACTAAGTTGGTGAAATTGACCTATGGGATTGTCATGTTTCAGTAGTTCACTATCTACTAACTTTGTGATTGTTCTTTTTATCATAAGTTCAGCCTCGCATGCCTAATGTTTATGCACTCTTTATATGCTAAAATTCCCTCTAAAATGATCTTCAATTGTGGACTGATTTCAAACCACTCCTTGTGTAATTCTCATTACCCTCGTGTGTTAAGTAATTGATTCTTTCCTTGTTTTACTGATTTCCCTGCTTCTTGGATTGATTTGAAAACTTCCTTTTAGACTTTCGATTCTCCTGTTCTTAGCTTGGTTTATTTGTTTATTCATGGGAACCCATGTTATTCTCTCCAAATCAGTAATTTGGAATCCCTGACTCCTTGATTTACTATGTGCTGATTGTCTCCGTATTCTGCAAATTTATTGTGTTTATTACCTTATTTGGTTAATCGAGTATTTCAAAGATTCTTCATTAGTTATTCCCTTAATTAAACCTCTATGTACTTGCCCCTAATTGTCTATTCTGCACATGATGCTCTACTTGATTTCTTTCCTTAAGTGTTTTCTGCCCATTACTGTTTAATTTTAACTCCTTAATTAAAGGAAGTCTTTGATGCTGATTTGATTTTTAATTAGTACATAGTTATATAATTATTATTAACTATGATTCTTGCCTTATTTTCTACCTGTTTTCAAACTATAAATACCTTGCTCTTTCACTAGCACACAAACGAACACCCTGAGTTCTAAAATCACTTACCCTCAAAACATTCTCTCCTGCTTTACTACTTCCACTGTGACCTATTTAGCTGGCTGAAAACCAAGGCTATATTTCAATCCTGCTACCTTGCCTTTACTGTATTTTGCTTCTTTGAACTGGAATATTCTGATTAAATTTTAGCATCACAACAATATGTTTACTTAAAGACTTTTACCTTCTTGCATGTCTACTGCTTGTGTTTAGTCCAGTACTTATTTTAGCATGCTGTAATTTCCTTCTCCTTTTTCTGAATCTATTATAAATCCTAGACTCTCCCCACCCCAATGTGTTCGATGCTTATGATTTGTTTGATTCATGGCAGTATTGAATATTACTTCCCATGACTCAAGCTTGATCCCCTGGCATCCTAACCTCTATGTTTCTATAGTATTGTGTGTTCTGGTAGGCTTATAAATATGCCAGCATCTTCTATTGTTGGGCATGCCCAGAGCTGGCCCTTGCCTAAGTACATAGGCTCTTTGCAATTTCACAACCCCTGAACCCCTTTTGTATGAAATTATCAACTTGTTTATGGTTGTTCCCGGCACCTATTTCCATCTCCTTTATTTCCTCAGAACTCTGTTTCTTCACTTGCACTCTCTCTTAGACTTAAATTCTGCCCCCCTCTTGTGAGCCTTGCCTTGGGACCCATGAGCTCCCTCTGAACACCAACACTTGAGGGCTGGCATTTCCACACTGCACTTGTCCCTATTTTGGTAATACAATTTGGGTGCGAGCATTGCCCGGAGTCCCATTGTGGCTCTTAGGGAACTTTGACGCACTCAAATTGGAGAAAGGCTTTGGATCAGTGGTCTTTGAATTTGTCTATCTCATAATTCAGAGAGGATGTCAAGTGTCACGCCCCAAAATCGAGGGACATGACCGACGCTCAACCGGAGGACCCCAGTCAAGCGGACCTGGAATTGCCTTTCCTATCCCACGCGTTACCCCGTTATTCCAATATACATTATTCTTTTGAAATAGCAATTTAAGACTTAAGAACAAACTTACAACTTGAGTTCATTTCTACTTTTTATCAATTCCAATATTTGATACCAAGTACTTACAAAAATACATACAACATTTACCAACGTGGACCACGGTTCTGAACCATATAGTTACTACCCAAAATACTTTTATACACCACCCACATTGTGTCTACGGAGCCTCTATGAATACTAGGAACTCAACCAATACTTGCCGGCGACAAGGCCCCAGCGATACCTTACATAAAAACCAAAATAAGATTCCGGACACAAGCGGCCTGAGCCACGCAGGGCCCTGAGAGGAGTGGGGCTCACCAAAAAGCTGATGGAAAATGAAGGGGGAGCTACGATCGGTGGGCTGGAGTACCTGCTGCGGATCCACCTACAATCATAACACGAATGTAGAGCCCCCGGCAAAAGGGACGTCAGTACACTTTAATTGTACTGGTATGTATAACAAACCTTACCCTGAGTAACCTCAAGCCATACACAAGTAATAAACAATAGAAGGAAGCAACAATTGAGTACACACAAGGAAGACAATCAAGGCAAACAAGTTAATAAACTCTCCTTTCCCCATTATCATTTCCACATTTTCAATTTCACAACATTCTCATATTTCATTTCAATAGTGATATCGATCACTTTCCATCCTTATTA